>JAQFJA010000024.1:9914172-9929752 GCA_029874485.1 Naso brachycentron
ATGCAATTATACAAAATGTAAATTTGATAGCATCAGTGTAGTTAAGCATTTATGTCAAAAAAAAGAAAAGAAAAAGGCACCACAGAAAATAAAGAAAAAGAGATCACAGAACAAAGGTTACAAAGGTACATATATTAATTGTAACAACGGGCTGGATCGAATTGATGTTGAATATACCAAGTTATTAAAGAGTCATATCGAGACTCTCTGGACACCAAGACTTATTTCTGAAAATATGGATTCCTTTCCTGGTCTATATTAATAATAGACAATAATTGATCTCTCATATCACATAAAAGAAACTTCCGTCTGATATAGACCGGTGTTTCTATTACTGACAATAAGGAGGATAATAATAAGATAAGCACATTCCTGATGAACAAAATGCGCTGTGAACTGAATGCAGAGTATATGTGTGTGTGTCTCTGAGTGTGTGTGTGTATGTCAGTGAATAACTGGTTTTGTGAAGAAACTTACACCTTTGCACCTTTCTCACTTCTCACCGGCACCTCCTCTCTGTGTCTCTGCAGGATGTTAACAGTCTTCCGTCTGCATTCCTTCTCGCAGTCTTTTGTTGAACCATCAGAGTGGAAAGGAGGCGTTCAGCATCGCAGCAATGTGCTCTGTGCCGCATTCCAGCCTCCACAGACTCTGGTCACAGGTGTGTGTGTGTGTTGTGATGCTGAGGACTTTTTATATTAACAAAGCAACAAGGAGAGACCCTGCAAATGTAACAATGATGATTATTTCCTACCCGCAAACATCGCGTAAGAAGTGTGAGCAGACGTGTACCCAGTGTCACGAGGGTGCATGTGTGCTTCGGTATTTTTGTTCTCTTTCCTTTGTAAATTACACTTTCATGACAGAATTAAGAGTGTGAGCTCATGCGGAGGAAAGCGAGAAGAAATAAAAATGAATTTTAGAAAAAGAGGTAGGAGCAGGTACGTGCTGATTAAAGTAAGTGGTGTTGTTATCAAAGGATTCGTGCTCCACATGCCCCTCTGCAGGAAACATCTCTGTGTCTTTATGTGTCAGTGCACATCTGTAGGCAGACACAGACTTCACATACTTCAAAACATGTGCACCTGCACTGTCTCGTGCACCTATGAGTGATAAATACAAGTCACACGTCTGTGAACAGCTGGCATTTTTGCATTTTTGGTTAAATCACACTATTGTCATATCATAACTATAAAATAATTGGACAATAGTGAAAAACAGGTATAAGTGAATTGAAAATGATCTAATTAGAAACTCCCTGTGTGGTTTTAAAATTAGTCGAGTCTGTCAGACCCCATTGCCCTTTCTCACTGTGAGCCTCACTGTTTTAAGATACAGATACAGAAGTTTGAATACTTTTGGCAGTTTTCTTTTCATAAATCATTACTTTATTTCGCATGAACAACATCCACCTTTATCTCTCTTCTGAGCTGACATTTTCTTCTACCACAGGCAGAAACCTTTACATCTTGGAGCCTATTAATTGGCAAGTTCTATCCTAATTAAATTCTTAATTAGAGCTGTATTAAAGGCAGGTGAGCTGGAAAGGTCAGACAGTATATATGATTAAAAAAAATGCACATACAGTGCTCTGCTCAGTGCCAGCATGTGTCTAATAAGGGAGAGATTGAGATCTATTTCTAATAAAAAGTTAAAGACACTTCTCATTTCACACATTCCAGTGTTTACTCTTATGTTCTCTCTCTTGGTGAGTGTGTGTGTGTGTGTGTTTGAGTATGTGTGAGAGGTAATATAACCATAACTAAGCACCACCCACAGAGAGCTTGGAGGGACAATTACTCAGACCGACAAATTTGCTCTTCTGGTTTTGTTTTTCTTTTTGGCAGTGAGAGTAAAAGAGTGGACCAGCGACTGTGGGTGTTTTGTGTCTCTATTTATTTCCTCAATATGTTCCTTAAAATATTTTTGGGAATGAAAAAATAAAAGTGAGCATCGCCGAAAGTTATCCCAAGTTACCATCAAAATAATCCAGCCACTGATCAGTGCATGTGTCCAGTGTAATGACAAGGAAATGACTCACACACATGGAGTCCTAAAATACAGAAGCACTGGGCGCCTCTGGCTGGAAGAGCAGATGAGGATTTTTTTCTCTTTCACTTCTGAGAGCTCTTAAAATCTCTGAAACTTGTCTTCGAAGTTTTGTGTGCATGATTTTTTAGTTTTGGGGTTTAGGTGATTGTGAATCCTGCATGGAATTTAACCCTGTGGCACTTGATCCCGCTGGTCAAGCTGTCGCATCATCATCAAAGAAACAAAGATCTTTCCCATCACATGAATAAATCAACATCTTAATAAGTAATCAGCACGACCTGCTCTGTTAAGGTCTTTACACATGAAGACATCGTGATTTGAAATACCAGCAAAGTGCTTTCATCACATTCTTACATTTTTCTGCCTGCGGGATTGAACTGGCAATCATCCAGTCACTGGTCCTCTTCTATAACCATCAAACTACAAACACCCTGCACACAATTTTCCCCCAGTATGCTCTTCAGTTGGTAAAGTTGTATCACTTTGGTTCAGGTATTGAAAGTTCAGTTTCAGTGTAGCAGAGTGTGCGATCAGAGCACAGGCACACACCGCAGACCTTTCTCTGGCCTTCTCAGATGCATCAACCCCAGAGATAAGTAGAGAGCGATAAATTGAGGGACGGAGGTGGAAAGGTAGATAAGAGCGGGTGCTCTCGAAGCTGTGGGGAGAAATGGTTTGGAAAGAAATGAATAGTTGGAGCTGGAACAAAAGCACAATTCAGGAGCGTCTCTGTGAACTTGGAAAGTTCTTCAAAGTTTGCTCCCCAATTTCTTTGTCAGAGTGTTCGGCTCCTCTCTCTGCGACGGCTTCCTCACTTCTTTCCAGGCTCCATCTGACACCTGTTCACTTTTGTTTATTGTTTTTTTTTTCAGCATCTCCCTCATACACCTGCTGTAGTTCCTCTTCCTTCACCCAGCCACCCACCCACTCACACACACGCACACACACACTGCACCCTCCACCTCCAATATAATCCAAATGCACAATTTATATTATGTTTATTAGAATGATTGAGGGGAAATGAGACATGGTACAATCTCTCTTTCAAGTTTTGTGTGTGTGTACGTGTGTGTGCATGTGTGTATGTATGTTAGTGTGTGTGTGTGTGTGTGTGTATTGTATGACTGATGGAGTTGGGGAGGCTTGTGCAAGCTGAAAGAGAGAATAAAATGATGTATTTTGGTGTGTTTGAAGCTGTGATAATGTGCGTCAGTCTCTAAAATGTGACAGTTTGGTTGCATTTTTTGGCTCAACTAAATCACTGAATGCTTCTTGTTATTAGTTGATGCAGGACGTCAACAAAACAAAAGCTATGATTGAATATTTTGCACTCTATGAGCAGTATGTTCAAAGAAAATCCAGCTTCACTTGTCATTTCTGTTCTGTCATTCAGCCATTGGCTCACAAAATTGATGCCTCTTGAGGTCTTGACAGCTTATCTGCTGAATGCAAATTATTCACCTCACAAATAGAATTTTATATTATAAGCTAAAACACGGCACCCTGATAGTATCTTCAGCACATTGATGCTTTCCTGAAAGAGGATGAAAGATTAAACTAGATTCTTTTTCAATATCACTTTGTGGATATCAAACCTGTGACCTCTCAGTTTTTGGTTCGGGTATATCCAGATTACCTTATGTCTTGCCTGGAAAAAAAAAAAAGAAAAGACGATTCATAAAGTGATGAAATTCATCCATAAATTCCTCCTACACTTTAATATCCTGCGCCTCACTCTTTTTTTCCCTGGCCTTTAGGCAAATCTGAGAAAGACATCTATCACATTCATGTCCCGGTTTGCTATCTTTCCTCACTTATCTTGGCAAAAGGTGGATGTGATTCATCACTGTGTTATTTACATTAACTACTTTTGCTACTTCTTTCTACCCCGAATCCACCGAGCACAAAGACAGCGACTAAAATCGATGATGCATTAGTTTCCGTTGCCAGTATTTTTCTTCAGGGTTCCAGTAAGTGATGCTGCTTCACATCAAAGCAGGTTCGTTGCCAAATTATGTGCCAGTGCTGCCAAGCGAGAGCAGTGGTGGCATCATGGCCACTGGTGACGAAAGTCAATTTAAAGTTCTGTTGGATGCACACATGTTCAGAACTAAGTGTGTGTGTGTGTGTGTGTTTTGTACATGCATCTGTTTGTTTGTGTCTCAAGTTGAATCAAGTTGCAGCAGGGACATTTGGCTGATGTTGAGCTGAAGCCTCTTCATTCATATTCAGTCTTCGCTATAGGTTCCGCTTGGTTTCTCACACACAGACACTGTCAGAAATCACACACATACACATACACACACACGCACACACACAGGGCAAGGGTACATGTACACAGGGCTCCTGTTTACCTCTTGTAGTCACAACCTCCTCCTTTTCATTCTTCCGTCTTTCCTCGGATCCCTTAATCCTCCATGGCTGAACACCTTCCAAGCGACCAAGGACCAACTCATCTGAACTCTGGTGGTCCGCCAAAATATTTTAGAAATGGAAATGCAAGCGTGAAAATCAGGATACTGACAGTACTGAGAGACAGCAGTGACATCTTTTTCAAAAGGGCGTATGCTCTGATTTATACATGCTGTGCATTTCAGTTTTTTTGATGAGAGGAACTCTGGCTATTTTACACATCAGAGTGTATTCACAGGTATGAGGGAGCACAACGTGAAAAAAAGTTGTATAAAATCTTTTGTGGGTCCAGAGGGAACTGTGAAGTCTGATAAATGTCCATAAGTGATGTCACTCTAGTCAGCGTCTGTTGGAGCTGAGAGACTACAAGCGTGAAAATGAAGAAAGTTTTGTGTTTGTAGCTTCTTCTCTATTTGAGGCGAGTGGCTCAAAGCAACATAAGCAGCTATGAGTATTAGGCCCCAACCGATATATTGGTTTGCCATTATTATCGACTGATATTGGCTTATTGTGTGTGTGTGTGTGTGTGTGTGTGTGTGTGTGTGTGTGTGTGTTGTATGACTGAAGGGGCTGGTACGTTTGTGCATGCTAAAAAGTGAGAATAAAATGATGTATTTTGGTGTGTTTGAAGCTGTGATTATGTGCGTCAGTCTCTAAAATGTGACAGTTTGGTTGCATTTTTTGGCTCAACTAAATCACTGAATGTTTCTTGTTATTAGCTGATGCAGGACGTCGACAATTGAATATTTTGCACTCTGCAAGCAGAATGTTCAAAGAAATCCCCCTTCACTTGTCATTTCTGTTCTGTCATTCAGCCATTGGCTCACAGAATTGATGCCTCTTGAGGTCTTGACAACTTATCTGCTGAATGCAAATGATTCACCTCACACATAGAATTTTATATTATATATATAAGCTAAACATGGCACCCTGATAGTATCTTTGGCACATCGATGCTTTCCTGAAAGGTGAAAGGTGAAACAGTTACATTGTTGAACATCAACTGATATGTTGTTGAAATGTCACTATAACTATCTGTAGAGAGGCTATTTCTATCAAGTGTAACCAGTATGAGATATTGTACATATCTTCGTCACAGTTATCACAACCAGCCGATATTATATATATATATTATATATATTGGCTGGTATTTTGGATGTTGTAATTTCCTTGTTTCTTTATATCTAGATTGGCATCGACCCCAAAAATCCCAAATTAATTGGGCCCTAATGAGCATTACACACTCAAATCACTGACCAAACAGTCTGCAGTTGCATTATGGGAAATAATTTTGACAGCAGTATTAGTGCACTGTGAAACTGATTGTAATAGAGGTGAGAGAGTTTGTTAGTGTTCTTGTATGTTCTGTCATGCGTTGCTTCCTCCATTAACAAACATGTATTATTGTGTTTTTAGGCCTCTGTGCTACAGCAAATGTGTGTGTGTTTATGCATGTGTGTGTGTGTGTGTGTGTGTGTGTGTGTGTGTGTGGATTAGAGCACTTTAAAAGGTTTATCCAACTCTGTTTTAAATCTAAATATTGTGTAAATGATGCAGAAAATCAACATTCCCTCACCTTACACACACACACACACACACACACACACACACACACAGCATGATAAAAGTCACTTGAAATACAGAAGCTGGCCCTGGGCTGTATGAATAATGCAGGTGACCCACACTCTCATAAACTTTATACCTCCTATTGCTCACAAATACACACCTCCCGTAGCTAACACACTCCTCACATATCTCATTAATTCCTGCTGTTCGACCGTCGAGCCACCTGATGAGATTCCTGCCGTATGTGATATAACACAAACACTCACTTTCTCATATGTATGCCGTGTAGATTATTTGAGGAGCACTTTCTCTTGAGGTGAATGTGAAGGTTTGAGTGGTGGAACAGAAGGTAGCAGGGGACTGATGTTGAGCTTCATCATCTTCAAAGTGGTTTCAGCGGCTGGCTTGCATGATTCTGCAAAGTTCTTAGAAGTTCTTATTCTTTGTTTTGCCTTTATTCTGTGTGTGCAGGAAGCTATGATGGAGAGATTATCGTGTGGAACAATGACACAGAAAAATCTCTGAGGAAACTGCAGCCACATGTTGAACACAGAGAAGGCAAGAAGCAGCAACTTATTCACAGATGCAAATGAAGTCAACAAACAACATAATATTTTGCAATTGACAAAAGAATGTTTCTTGATCTTCTGCCAGTGATTTGCCTCTCTTTTTTTATTATTAGGTAATTTCCCAGAATCTCACTTTGGCGTGAATGGTAAAGAGGACACCAGCAACTCCAATGCCATTACGGGACTGTTTTTTATACCAGGACGCACGTCTGCAGCTGCAGGTACTGGCCAAATAATGACATGAAATAAATACCTTAGAGTGTGGATAATTTGTTCAATTAGTATCTGCAATAATGGCACATTACGTAAGTCTGAGTAAAAGTGTTAGAAAGCACTGGCTTAGGAGCTATTCCTGGATAAAAGCAGTTAGTGCAAAGCAGGTTCTTTTTTAACCAAACAAATTCTGTATTTTGTCATAAATATATTATGTCATATTTTGTCACAATGTTGCAATAACACAGTGTTATAATAGGTGTCTTTAGGTGGAAATGGGTGAACAGGAAATAGGTGAAGAGAACTGGGTCCTACTGACAAGACACAAGGGGGCATTGTTGTGTCGTGGCTAAGTCATATTAGCTGTCAGCGTGCTGTGGTAGAGCGAAGGAGGAAGACTGATTGATTTAGAGAGACTCAACACAGGACACTGTGCTGCAAGAGACCACTGAAGTCAAAAGTGACTGATAAGCAGAGTTTTGTTTCACCCACAAAAACACATTGTGAATATTTACCTTCTTTAAACAATGACAATGAAAGACGAGCAGTCTGCTGGACAATCGACTACGGCTCTGGAGAGAAGCTAACTGAACTCACCTGCAGAAACAGCTGCTTGCTATGAAGCAAATCTGTCCTTCAGGTAGCAAAGACTAAATGCATACAAAGAGGATGAAGACACGGTTGAAAATACTTAAAGTAATGCAACACATATAGGGAGAGATACTCGGTTATGAGCTTGCTAACCTTAGGGCGTGCTCACGCTGAACGTGGTGTTGCACGCCAAGGCACAGTAAGCCTTCTCAGTGCTGGCATGGTTGGAGGAGGTGAGCTTTGACACGGTACGGTTGCATGCACGTACACGAGCATGGCCACAGATCATGATCGTCAAGTCATTGATGCCACTTATCATAGAATTCTTGCTTGAAATTTCTGCATTCAACAGCAGAAACAGTCAACTGGATAAAGATATTTGAAAAAAATCCACAACTATTTTCTTTTGTTGACTGTTGAACAAAGTTGGGACAAGATTACTGAACCAGTGTTTCAATATTTGAGAGTCTCCTTAAATCAGATGGCTCAGCAGGACTCGGTGAAGATCTAGGCATGCGCAGGGGGGAGTTACAATCATGCTTCAAAATGGTAAAAGGCAACCAGGCCGAGTGTGAGTGGGTCCTGAGAGTTAAAACAAATCACAAGCCCAGGTTAAGTAGCCCTGAATGCATATCATCTTGCCTAAAAAATGTTGCTAGGTTTATTATCTCAATAAAGTTCCCAACTCGGAAACCATATGATGTTGCCTCTTTGTTTTGAGGCCTATTTAAACATATATTCTGCCTGTATTTATAATGTGGTTGTTGACAGCCTGCGAGTGCAAGAGTTACAGTAGATGCAAACACAGTGAAGTTACTTAAGAGAGTTGAGAGTTCTACCATCAAAAGCCTTTTTTAAAATGTCAAATACTCTGCATATACAGCCTTGTTTTTGTTATTGAAATACACAGACGCACATTTGTGCATTACTGTGTGTGTATTGTGTCTACACATTACAAAGACTGTAAGGATTTGGGCATCTTGTGAAAAGTTACTGTATAGTCACTACACATCAAATATTGTTTGATGTGGTGCGTTTGCTTCAAGTTTTCCAACTTTTAACTACTTTTCGTACGCAGCAACTCCAGCTCTGAAGTTTACTCTTCTTTTTTTATTTAGTTTAACTATGTTGTTGCATGGGTTGTTATTCCAGTTTGATTTATTCTCAGTGTTGCTCCTACAGTCATTGCTTCTGCTAGATCGAGCTGTTAGCTGCTTGGTAAAATACAAACAAGCTGAAAAAAATCACGATGAGCCTTTGGACCCCGGCCTTTATGCCTGCTGCTCATGCTGACTGTGTGCGTGTGTTGTTGAGACTCTGAGTCTGGCATTGTGCTACGTGTTGTCACTAGAGTAGCTCGTCTGTGAGCTTCTGTTGTCCCAGATCCAACTTATTTTCTTGCCAGAACTTGCTTAACATCTGGTCAGCTGTGAAGAGGGGACCAATGCAGCCTCAGCCACTCTTTGACTCCATCTAAGCATCCACTCGCTCTGAAAAAAGGCTTTGTTGCAGGCGAGTTTGACATATTTTTGGCTCGTATGCACAATATCTGCCTCTGGCTGAAGGATTTGACCCTCGATGGTCTCTGACTGGTCATACCTGCTTCTTCTATTGATTGTGTACCTGCTTCTATCTCCAAGTTCTCTCTTGCTGTGCCGTCTAAAATAAGAACAACTTGATCATGGATTGTACAGTTCAGTTTTTTAAAGGAATTTCTGTGGGTCACCAAAAGGCAAAGACATTGCTGAACAGGCAATTGGAAATGTGTTCCTGATCTTTTTTAGGTTTGTTGAATGGTTAAGGTTTACTCCACCAACAATAAGGGCTTTGTTCTTTCTTCTTATGATTTTCATAGACAGGGAAAACCCCATGTTACACTCTCTGACATGTACGCCTCTTACTGGCATTCTGCTTTTCATGTTTGTGCTGTTGATGCTAAATATTTGCCTTTTGAACTTACCAAGCACACACTTCTGCAAATATCATGTAGTGAGTAGATTATTCCCAATATGCATATTCCTATATTTTCAACAGGTGGTGCAGACTTGGTGTCCTGTGGAGGTTCAGGTGTGGTCAGACTCTGGAACACAGTCCACAGCCGTCTGGTTGGACAGTTTACGGCTCACAATGCAGACCTGGGCTCTATCATCATGACTGTCAGCTCCTGTGGAAAATATTTAGTCACAGGTGATAAAGAGGGAACCCTCAAGACTTGGGACTTACAGGTAGGTTTTTTTGTTGCACACTTTTATCATTCAGAGATGGGGCATTGAGTTTGTGACTTGGACCCCAGTCGTACTTAGCAGCATAAATCGACTTGAGTCTTCAAGTCTTGAGGTTTGGATCTGTCTCTTAAATCTTAATTTTAGTTTTGTTTTTTGGCGCATTGAAATGAGAAATGTCTGGCAAGCTCAATGTCGTTCCCTCTTTAATTGTTATGTTAAACCGTCTGGTATGTGTGGCTACAGATGAGTGTAAGCTGTAGCAACAACACCATGAAAAGCAAACCTGCAGCTGCGGAGCCATTTGTCGTAACATTTGGCCACAATAACTTAACACAAGGCTCCAAAATACAACATCTGTAGTACAATTTAAAGGATGCTGGATCAACACCGACAAACTTTATCAGGCACCTAAACGCACCCTTATAAGTGAGCCACTTGATATCGTGAAAAATGTTTATTTCGCCATCGGCTAACATTAGCTTGGTATGAGAGGTAAACTTGATTATATTGGTGTTTGCTAAATATTCTGAGGATCAGTGAGTTTTTATTTTCTTCTCTTGGCATAGTTTCGAGTATCCATCATTCTTCCTCTGCTGCCTCCATCTGCTGACCAAGAGAAAGACCTATTAAAAGTGTCTGTAATTTGCACTGGCTGCAGGCATTTCACCGGTTGTTGAATATGTAATGCTGGGTTTTGTTCAAATAAAATAACATTAGCTATAATGATCATTCAGTAGCAGACAAGTGAGTCTTTTCCTCTTTCAGTAGGACCTTAATAACAGATCTATATATAGTCTACCTATACAGTAGATGTTTGTTCAGGCAAAATATGAGGGCCAAATGTATGTTCCTCGATATGCTTTGATATGAAAACTGTTTTAAGCATGAAAAAATGCTTAGACTAGTGATTAAGAATCCCAAACTGGCTGGGCCCAAAAAAATACAACAATCAACTGAAAGAAAAGCCTTGACTGTCTGTCTTTTTAAAATTGCATTGCACTAGCTTGTTTAAAGTTATCATGTACCAAACAATAAATGCTGATACTCTATGCAAATTGATAATGGAGCGATGCTACTATAGTAATGCATGCTTTCAATTTATTTGATATAGCCATGCAGCACCTACGTAAAGTGGATGACATGTAAGAGATGACAGACTGCTCATTACATGAGACTTGAGACTCTACTTGGACTTTTGACCAAAGACTAGAGAGACCCGACTTGGCCTGCAAAAAATGACTGGCAGGCATCTCTGACATCAGCTGCAGTGGGCCACACGAATTCACAGAGAATCTACATGCCTCCATAACATTTGTGCAGACTGTCAGAAGAACAAGAGACAGAGTGTCAAAGACAGAGAGAGTGATGGAGATCGGTGAGCACAGAGCCAGAGGGAGGGACAGAGATCAAGAGGCACACTGTAGCAGACAGAGTGAACCTCGATATTTCCATTAGATCAGGCATGTTGTTCACTCTGAAAATGACAGCACTGTCTGTCATCATGAAGCCCCGGCAGCCAGCTGGAGCAAAACCAGACCAGTCAATCATCAAGAAACTTGCTGCTAAAATATTAGCAGAAGAAGACGATATCCACCATCCTGTTTGGTATTTTATTTTAAAGCTTAGAGGCAGCTGGAATGAATGAGATGAGCGTTGTTTGCATTGTGTATCAGCTTTTTAATATAAATAAGCATTGAAATGTGTGGAAAAACATTTATTTTAATCAAATCACCACAAGAAAAGGACAAAATCATTACAGCCAAAAACACATTTCCATATGAACATGTTACATATACATACATGTTTGGTAGCTGTGGAGTTTCTGATACCTCAGAGAGGCCTTTTGACTTTTTGACTCTGATCATGAAGACTCAGATCACGGCATCAGTTAGGCGGAGCTGCGTCACTGTCATGCTCATAATCGCAGTAAAAGAACAGCCTCTCGGGTATTATTGCCACAATATTCACAGCTCAACTCTCCGTCACAGTTTATATGAGGGGATGAATTTAAATGGGTGCGTCTCATTTGGCTCCCAGTTTAATTTATGGAGATTTATGTATATATGTAGCAGAGTCGGAGAAGTTGGACAAGCTCAGTGCTGTGGTAGAAATCCTGTCCTTCGGCAAGTTCAGAGCGTGCTTTGGAATCAGCTGAATGAATAACATGATGCTCAGTGTACGGAGTCTTCACAGTTCAGTACCAGGTCTCACCCTAACATGATGCAGTCGTTTGTGCCAGTTATTTAACGTATTACATAACACGCCAAATGTGTTGATTATGACCACCCTGTATGTTTTTGATAGTTATTTATATTTCTTGCAGCAAAATGGATACAGTATGTTTATTTTTTTAAAATCTAGATTTATTGACGATTAACCTAAAGGTTCAGCGCTTAAGATTTAGAGGGATTTTATGGCCGATGAAATACAGTATTCATAAAAATAACATGCTTTTTTTTCATCTCTAGTTGAGCTCAATGTCTTAGTGATGTTGATAGGTACCATATGCATCCTGCATTCAAATTTGAGAGGAACCAGTCAACCTGCTATGGACACATCCAGTGTTTATCAATCATGATGACTTGACCAGAGAGCGGGAGAGAAAAAGTCCGGGAAAGCATAAAAATATCCACAGTGTCATGACAATGCCTGAGTACTTGCAAACAAAACAAAACAGAAATGTAATTGAAAAACAAAAGCCTTTTTTTTTTTTTTTTTACATTAATCAGAACATTCATTCAATATTCACTCAAAATCTGCAGGGGTAGGCGTGTAAACAGCTGTTCACTGTTTGAAGGCTGCTCTCTCTCTCTCTGTCAGCCCCTTTACTTTCCTGTTGTTTCCTTTTTTTTGGAGAAATAAAAACAGTGGGGCGTATAAACTGTTCCTTGCCTTTGTTTCTCTAAAGTGAGCTAACCAGTCTGACCCTATGTTTCTTCTCAGACTGCACATAATGCCAGTAAAACTAAAACTACGGAAACTATTTCTTCTCCTCTGTGCAAAAACAAAATGTCGTTCCTTTATTTAGACTTCCATGTGGATTTTTAGGTGATGACAGTGCTGACTTTTCCCCATTATACTAAGAAAAAATAAACATGACTTTTTTTTAAACATATGAAGTAAGTAGCTATCAACTGACCACTGAAGAACCTTTTATTTTAATTTGTTGGCTAGTTGGACTTAAAAAAAAAGAAAAGAAAAGAAAAAAAAGTTGTCTTTTAACTGGTCACCAAAAAGATGTGGGAAGCTGCATCTAAACTTTTTAAGTGGGAAATAGGTGAACATAGTTGTTAAAAAGTGCTTTTACAGAATGGCAAGCTTAATGGGCTTAACGACAGAAACTGACAGAAGCTTCCGATGATGTATTGTACGATAAATACGTGTTTTTATTTATCTACATAAAATGTTGCCTGCTTCGCTCCTCTGTCTTTTAGCACTATTGCAATGAGCCAGTTGACAGAATAAACAAAGAACCTCCAAAACTCCTGCATAGTGTCCAGCCACATCTTGACCGAGTGACTCACCTGGAGACGTGTTGCCAAGGCGATAGTCTCCTCCTCCTCTCGGCATCATCAGACTGCAGCGTGGCTCTGAGCCACCTGCACGGAGATACTGTTGGTCTGTTCGGACAGGTACACAAACACACACTCACTCGGGTCATTTAAGTACACTGCAGTAGCTCGGATTACAAAACATAACCTGCTTGTTTGAAATAAATTGTTTTGGATGGCAGCGATATTGTTCAGCACCACACTGTCAAGGTAACGGCCTCAGATCCTCATGGTTCAAACGTGGTGGTGCAGGCTGCCTATGATAAAGCCTAACCTCCCACACAGCAGCACGCTGGTGGGTGGCAGCATCCAGTTGACGAAATGGATGTGAAACCCAGCATCAAGCCACGGTTACGCATGTGTGTGTGTTTGATTTTGAGTAAAAGGAGGCCCATATTAAGCTGGCCTGGGGCGCTGTCTGCTGAGTGTTGCTTCATTTCAGTTAGCCTCGGGCCCACACGCACACAAATACAGCCACACAAACACACCACATCCCAAAGAAGATCAGGCATGAATAAAAGCAAACATGCATGTACACACAGATAATATTCTATATATAACAGAGGGAATTTTTTTTTCATAATGCAGTGTGTAAATGCATGTTAAACGTGTGTTAACAACAGATACACACACGGCTGCCAGACAAAGAAAAGCTGTGTGCCTAAATCTAGTTTGTGTATGTTTTAAGATGTTTGCCAGTTTCTATTTAGGTACTGCTGGATCTGTAAATTGTCTGTGTAATGTTGGTGAATTCTGCAAATAAGACTATGTCCATATTTTGCAGATGAGGTTACCAGAGGATACACTGTTTATTACGAATATGCTTTTTTGCAAGAAGAAAATACAGAAACATTGAAAAGCTTCTCAGCACAGTTTGTGAAAGTTCCTCAGACAGATTAACCTGCGTGTTTTAAAGCTTGGGTCGGCAACATCTGGAATCAAGCTGGCTCTAGCATGAGAGTCCCAAGAAAGCAACTCTGCTGCCCCCTAACCTCCCTGTTCTTGCTCTGTTGCTCAGACCCGCCCTTCACCTGACTGGCGTTTATTTTCGTTTGTTGTCACTCTATCTTTTAGATGATCGTCTTGATGCATCAGCCTTCTTTTCCTCGGGTTGTTTTGCCATGAATGCAGCAGTTGCTAAAGCTGGAAGAGCAACTTTTCCTCCTGAGTTTGGAGAGCAGCCAACAGGAACACACGCTCTCCAAAATGACCCGTGATTGGCTAAAAAGAGTCCGTCACAGTCCTTATTTTCTAAAGTCTAAATCCAGAGCCAAGGAGAGGCGCAGAAGTGTAGTGTTCTTTCAGACCACCTGAATTAGCATAAGCTGAAAGGTTATGGAATTTTGCCCAATAAGACCAAAAATAAATTGCCTACCTCAGCTTTAACTCTTCAAATCCCCTCGACCTGAGCTAATCTGCTGATTCGAAGTCACAGTCTTCTAGTTGCAAGGTCATCTTTCAAACCTTCAAAGCTCTCACTGATTCCAAATATTCTGGCTGTTTTGCCTTCACTCTTTTAGGAGGAGCAGTGGCACTTGGAGAGACCTGGACCTCTGAACCCACAGCAGGAACCAGAGGGGGATTGGGGAGACCATGAGGGGCAAGAAGACTCCAGTCAGAGAGGGGAGAGGTCACCTCTAACTCCCAATGAGGCGCCCTAAGGACCCAACAACTCGGCAGAAGGTGTCCAGTGGGGATTAAAGACGAGGGAGAGGTACCTCAGAACCAAACCTTTATCAATGCGAAGAGTTGTGTTGGTTTTAAATGCATTGTGCTGTAATTTTTCTGTTTTTTTCTTTTCTTTTTTCGGTCCCTTTTTGTTATATTTTCTGGTAAAGCTACAGTTTTTTTTCTAGTTGTCTGTAGTCGTCAAATGTTTATTAAGATGCTGTGATTTCTATAGGGGTGTCAGAGGAATGACTGAAACTTTTTATGTTTTTTTTGTAAGTTTTATAAAAGTATGTGGCAAGTTTTTCCTTGTATTATTTACTTTAAATTACAGTTTGAGAACAGTCTGAACAGTTGCATGAGGAGAACTGAGCTATTGTTTGTCACAAGAGCTTGAATCAGAAAAACGGCACTATATTGAGGCTTCTTCACATTTTATTTCAATGCCCCAGGACTGTGTGGTACGTAACAGTTAATAGTCATTGCTGCCTTTCACAGAATAAAAGAATGAAATAGCATTTGTGATGCTCCCAGATTTTTACTGTGATGGTTTGAGAACAGAAAGAAATCTGGTTCAGCATTATTTTTCTGTGAATTAGACTGTGCCTGCCTGGTGGTTGGAAAACAATGGCACAATTGTAACACGAAAGTAAGTAAAAGTTGAGAATCTTTGAGTTCTTGAAGTCAGTCTCCAATTTGTTGCCGAAGGAGTAGCTTCAGGCCAGCACATAGA
>JAQFJA010000024.1:9972320-9985192 GCA_029874485.1 Naso brachycentron
TGTGTAGCTGGGGATAAAGCTGTAAAATTATCACATAAATGTTATATTGTGTTGTGATTGAGATTCTGACCAGCCATGCATCATGGAAATATACAGTTAGACATTTATTGCGTGAAATAACATCACATGCCATGCAGCCGCAGGCCCGGGGCTATACTGCTAACAGTGGGGCTACGGCCTGTTCCAGCCAGTGACAGTGACTAAAGCCACAACCGTAGCTTGAGTGGTGCATCGCTAGCCCACAGATAGAAGATGGTGCTGCTAATGTTTGTTTCTCTACAAGTTGTTAGGTAATCACATAGATGTTGTCATTTTGTATAGTGATATTACCTGTTGACATCAGTTTTAGTACTTTTGTGTGGTGTTTTTTAAATGTGTTGTGTTGCGTTGTACTGAGGCTGCTGATAGTCCAGGGCTGACACCGCACAAATCAATAGAAAGACTCCTAGTAAAGACTCTTATTATTCCCTACCCGAGTAAACACAAAAAACAGAACTTGCCAGGTCTCAAAGGTTGTTATCCATTGTATGGCAAGATTCCTTTTGTTTAATATTAAGTAGTTTTCAATAATGAGAGGGTTTGCCCCATGAGAGCCTGAAATTCCTCTCGAAACAAATATGACGCTCGCTCACCTGAAGTGCTAGTTTGGATTGCGGAGCAGGCAGCCCTAAGTCTCCACAAATGACACCAAACATGTCATTTGACGTCATTAGGAGATTTTGGCACACAAAATACCGGGAGAGCTAGGCCCATGGAAGATTGAAGGAAGATACTGTAAACAACATTCATTGTATTGTGCTGCTAATTTTGAAAAGATAAATCGCAAAGTACCTGTTAATATTGCAGTTTTTCTTTTTTCTTTCTTTTAGCTTCTGTTAGGCATCGCAGCTGTTGTCCATTTTTTTCATGGCATAGGAGCGTATGATTGAATTAAGTGTATATTTTCTTACTTCTTTTCGGACAAGTCAGTGCTTGTGAATGGAATTTATTTTTGCAATATGCTTTCCATTTTGTTTTATTTGTTTAACTAATTAAATTTTTTTCACGTCTGAAATAAATTTTCATTCATTCATTTGTTCATTCATTCAGTCATATGTTTCAAATCATTATTTGTCTCTTTACAACAGAGCCCTGACCTATCAGTTACTTACTATCTTCAGTCATTTACAATCTGCACCTTCACTTCTAGATGCCACTGGTCCAATTAGGCAACTGGCTGTTTAAATTTATTTGCCCATTATCACTTTTTACTGGCCCGGGGCAATCAGGCAGTTCTTATTATTGCATCCTGCCACATTTAGCTTAATCTAGCCTCTTTTTAGGGGTGTAATATTAAGATAGATGCATTTAGGCAATTTCCTCATCACTTTTTAATGTATCAACAGAGGTATAGCCAAGGTCACATCCAAGCTTGCATATGTACAAATTTTATAATTTTTTTTTCCTTGCGTTGCCTGTAGAATCAGCAGACAGTAGACTTCCTGCAGCAGTGAAAATCCCATTAAAGGCCTTTGCACACTGAGTCATTTTTCTTTTTTGGATGTGTTTTTTAAATCCGTAATCCAACAGAAAATATTATGCACAGAAACCTTGCACACTGAGTCTGATGCGTATTCATTGCGAACAATCGTCGTACGAGACAAAATAGAGTTGTAAAACAGTGAAGATGATTTTGTGGTTCTTTGACTTGTTGAAAAATAAATAAAAATACTGGGTCCATCCAATCATGAGAACAAGACAAGAGCAAGGAGGAGAGTTTCACCTGCTGATAGAGGAGCTGTGGAATTATCCCGATTGCTTCCAGGTGTGGGATATTTCAGGAGGTCTCTGATCCAGTTTGATACGCTACTGGAACCATGCACTAAAAAGAAGACCACCAATTTCCGCAAAGCAGTTGATCCTGAAAGCCGCTGGCAGTAGGACACACAGGCACACACACAAATTAAGTAATCAGATTGTGCCCTCAGAAAAATGTGCACTAGTTTAACCTGGATCCACAGATATTCAGCCAAGATCACGGTCAATAGTTGTTTTGTGATCAGTCTGCTTCGTCACACTTTTCCACCAGAGACTCTGAATAGTCAAACAACCATCCAAACTATTTGGATAGATGTGAAAAATGTAGAAAATCGAACCTGTTCAAAATAATGACAGACGAAAATTTCAGAGTCAGTGTGTAAACATGATTGACACAACATGAGATTGTTTTTTTTCTTCGAATATCAGGCAGTTTCATATGAAAAACGGACTCTGTGTACAAAGGATTTAACTGTTGCCTCCATTATTTTGCACACAAAAACAAATTTTTCATAGTTCAGAGGTAAAGTACACAAGCATGCAAGTGAGATTTTTCTCTCTTAGCAAAAAATGATGACTGTTGAGGCCACTATTTGATTTATGGTAACGCTAAACCTCAGTAATGATATACATACATATAGTATGGAAGCCTCTTAGCCACACATTAAATCTTGGCAATCCATTGCTATAACTTAAACCAGGAGATGTATTTGTTTTGTTGCAGGCGTTGGCTGTGAATCATGTAGAAGAGAAAAAATTGGAAATGACTAAGAAGAGGCTGAAAACAGAGGATGAGAGGAGATTTCCAGCAGCTCTTCTCGAAGGAGAGTTCAATGAGGAGGAGTCTGCAAGATCTTTCCAGGAGGCACTCAGACAGTGGAGAGGGGAAAAGAGTGATGGAGCAGAAGAATCAATGGATGAGGCTGTAATGTGGACACCTGTCCTACCAGGTGAGCTGCGAGGACATGGTTGGAGGCACACTGACATTCTCATACACACGATGACACAAACACATAGTGAATATCAGTACAGCCTGCTGATGAGAAAGACCATCCTTCTGGAGGAGTTGGAGGTTTAATCCTTTGGTTTATTTCTTAAAGCTGAGGTTGGCAACATCTGGAAATCAAGCAAGCTTTGGCATGAGACACCTGGGGAAGCAGCTCCGCTGCCCTTTCCCCTAACTGTTTTTGCTCCGTTGATTTGCTTGTTGATATGTAGTTGCTGCTTAAGCTAGCAGAGGAACTTTTCTTCTTGCATTGCTCGCCATTGTGTCGGACTTTCTAGACTAGATGAGGGGACGTGAACGCGCATCTACCTTTGTAGAGCAGCCAGTAGGAGCATGTGCTCTCTGAAATGACCCATGATTAGCCGAAAAGCGTCCATCACAGTCTTCATCTTTCTAAAGCAAGAATACAGAGCCAAGGAGAGGTGCAGAAATCTAGTGTTCTGTGTTAAATTACAATATACTGTGTTGAATTACTATATATGGATTTTTAGCCCAATAACACCAAAAGTAAACTGCCTACCTCAGCTTTAATGCTGGGTCTAATGCTCCATTTTGTGTTTTCTGTCTTCCCATTTTTTTATGTTTTGCATTCAAAAGCTGATTAGCTATAGCTTTTAGATGGATACAGTATATGAGTAAAATGTTTGACAACTATAACTCCCTCACAAAATGCAACACTTTAGTTAAGCACAGGTACCTAAAAATTCTTTGTATACTTAAAAAACGTTTTTATATTTTTTTTCCACCTTTGCCCAATACATCCCTCACTTCTTTGCTCTTCGTCTCTTCGCTCTTTGTCTTCTCTCCCATTTTCAACTCCCTCTACAGCTTTTTCTGCTCTCCCTCTCCCGGCCTTATCTCTGATCTGTTAAGGCCTTATAGAAAGTGCTTACCACGACAGTAGGAGGGTAATCCGTGGCTGTTGCATATTGAGATAATGAGAGGAGTGTTAGGGGTGGCCCTACTCCACACCACAGCACTAATCGCCTCAGCTGTGTGCATGCTTATGTGCACAAGCTCCACCGCATCAGGCCATTTTTATGCCTTTTCACGCATACTGGGTTTTTTTTTCTATATGTGCATGTGCGGCAGTGTTTGCATTTCCAGTTTTATGTGGGTGTGTATTATTAGTGCTGTTATTTTAGGTTCTGTGTGTTAGTGCCTAGGTGTTTGTGCTTTTTATTAGGCCTCCTATTTTCTTTGCTTTTCTGGTTGGACAGACTCTGCTCCTCTCTCTCTCTCTCTCTCTCTCTCCGCTCTGCTCTGCAAATTGCTGCTAGCCCCTCTAGCCCTAATTATTTCTGTCAGGCCAATGGCACCCAGGCCCAATTTAAAGCTGCCACTGTGGACTGCCAAAGTGTCTAGTGTACAATCATAACATTTCTCTTTCTTCCCTCTATCTTTCTCTTTCTCTCATGCGTTTACTATGTTTCTTTTTGTATTGTGTACGTCTTTTTCTTATTCCCAGGGGCTTCTCTCCTGTCTGTTTGTGTTTGGCACTCATGGTGCAGTGTCAAGGTGTTTTCTCACTTCTTGAAAAGAGGTGTTCTAAGGAAGGTGTTGAGAAGTTGGCGAATGATGTTTTCGGCTCCTTTTTTCTCCTTTTTTCTACCTTTGTCTCTCTGTTTCTTTCCTATTGGCTATAGTTTCCTCCTCCTCCCCCTCTTACCTGAACTTTATTTTTGTGTGATCCACCGCTCCCCATATTTTTCCAGGATTAGTGTCAGGTACAGCGACCCAGGCTGACCTCGCTCCAGACAGAGGAGCTGATGGACTAGGAAGAGGAGCAAGAGAACGGAGGGTACCTGTCAGGGTGGAGTTCACAGAAAACAGCCTTACCTACATGGACAGATTGCTTCTGAAGAAATATCGAAGGTATGCAGACAGACTGACAACAATGTGCATGTGGCACACATATATTATATATATTATATATATTATATATATTATATATATTCTAAAGCATGTGGAGGCTTCAGTCATGGGGTTCAGGCAGTAGGCCCCATTAGAAGAGGTGCTTAATGCCTGACAACTTGTTTTTCTTCTTCAAAATCATTCTTTTTAAATTAATAATGGGCCTTGACACTTAGCAAAGGGTACATTTTCCTAAATTAATATGGATTGGGAGTTTTTTTTGGAATTGTTACTATTATATCAACAAAACTACACACCTTGCTGTGAAGTTTTGCCTTGACTTAATGTCAATGAAGCCAGTTTGATGACATGAAATTTACTATATCATATCTCCACCTCTTTTGATCTCTATCATGGTACACAAACTAGGTGTTTTCATGCCGTGTCTTCATGTCCCCATGAACATTAGACAGTTGTAGTATCAAATCATGCATACTAACAGTTTAACAAAAACATACAGAGTTCAGTTACCAGAAGCTGGATGAGGTTACTAGTGGGAACAGCTTCTCTACTACTTCCGATACTAGGGACACAAATATGCCTACAATGGCACATCCTTGTCAACACACATGCCGCTCCTGCCTCTATGTAGTCAGCCTACATAAGCCATCAGTGTGCAAAGCAGTTTCTCGCACTTATTGTGCTGCAGACTGCCTGAGGGCCTGGCTTCAGCAGGTCCCATTATTACAGCCCTTTATTTAAGTGACTCCTTTTGGGCTTAGTAGCCCACTGGAGAGTAGACCAGAGGAGAGGAGAGCAGAGTGCAGTTTTTAGGCCCACTGACTGCCTGAGCTGGAATGCTCTAAGTCCCCAGCTGTAGCAGCCTTTAACTGTGGAATCGACTAGAGAGCCAATCTAGAGTGCAATAAGCCTGCAGCGGTGATGGTGGCAGAGCTTACTGGAGAGACAGAGAGACTGGCGGGTTTGCAGAAAAAAAAGAGTGGGAGGCTGAATTTTAACAAGCTTCTGTAATAATGGGAAAGAGGGTGAAGGAAGGAGGGAGAATAGAGGAAGGAGTTTGAAAGAATTTGCTAAAAGTGCTCAGCTTTATTAGAGTCATAAACTCTATCACCTTGTTAGATTTGTGGATGACCTGCAGGTTACAGAAAGCAAGTTTAAAACCAGGCAGGTATCAATCTGATTTCCTGAGCAGCCTGGTCAGTGTGGGTGGGGTAAGTGAATGCTTGCCTCTCCATCAACTGCCAGTGTCAAAGCATCTGTGATCAAGGCACTGAACCCTGAAATAAAAGTCTGCACAGGCATAGAACTCAGATCTGATCTGGCCCCTACCTGCATCTGTAAGACCTGACCAGACTACATTCAACTTGTACTGCCAAATTTAAACCCCCAACCTGGCCAGATGTAATTTTCTATTTTCGTTTTTTTCTGTCAAAAGAAAAACTATAGGAAATCTACCCACATATATGCTTACTTCAGACACTGAGTTAAGCCTGTAAACAAAAAGACATGTGGCTTACTAGCACGGATCGCACATATTTTTCTAATAGCCTTGGAGTCATCATTAGCTTATTGAACATGTTTTCTGTGAGGAGGTAATGGTGCTCTCTGTCAGTGTGAGAAAAGGATAAGGGCAGAGCAATTACAAAAGGTTATTATTTTGAAAAAGAGAAAAACTCAGATTTTTTTTTATTCAGTGTTATGTTTGAGCAAACATAGATGCAAGGATGCCTCTAAGCAGCTCAGTCAACAAAAACATTAGGTCAAATGGGTTGTGTGCATCTGGTTTGTCTGCCATTCACAGAACTTTGACATTTTGGAAGATAAACTGTTGAGTGAGTTATGGAGCAACGAAAACGCTGTCTTGTCTGAAGCAGCTATCGCGACCTGTACCGTAGACTTACTTAGAGCGTAAGTTTTAGCTATGAGCACAAAAATAGAAGCATGAATAGTTTTGGGGTTACGGTCAAAATTTCACCTCTGATGGATGTGGAGCCTCCGTAAAGCACTTTTGGCTCAAATGTCAAATTTGATTGAGCTAACCTGCTGTCCACAGGGCAAATATAGCAGCAATAATGGCCCTATTGAAGGACTCATTTTTGTCAAATCTGGCTTGCTTTTACTTTGCTTTACTGTAGAGAACATCAAACAAGGGTATTTCTATTAATCTTAAGAGATGTTGAATAATGCTTGAGTCTAAATAATGTAATGTTTCTGGTGAAACTGTGAAGGCATGCCTTCTACATCACTAAGCTGTGCAGCCACTCCCATTCTCTCAATTCAGGAATCTACAAAGTTATATATTATCTCAGTCTCTACCTTTTAGAGAGACTTATAAATAATTTTATAGTAGGAAAACTCCCCAATAGTTCTTCCTTAGAGGGGCCAAAAACACTATAACACGGTAGTTATTCTTGCACTGTGGATGCTTAAACCCTTGCTGAGTTGGGTAAAGGTCTATTTATTCTTTGCTCCAACTTGTTTTTTCATAAATCAAAGTAATTCAATATTATCTATAACGTATATTCTTTGTCAGGATGCATTCTAACAGGCATCTCTGGAGGAAGGCAAAAATGCAAGACCAGGGGAGACCAGAAGGGCAATATGATTCTTTTCTTTTCTGGAAAAAGCCTTAATGCAAACAGCCCAAGGCTAGTGAAGCTACTGCATGTAAAGTACTGTATGCAGAGAGAAAAAGAGATGGATGGATGGAGCAAAGGGATAAGAAATGGGATATGAGGGACACGATTAAATATAACCCTCTGAGTACATTAAATAGACAGAGAAAAGACAAATATTGCCAGGTTCAAGGCTATGGAGAAAGTGCAAGAGGAAAAGATATAAACTACAAGTAACTTCCCCAGCAACCCCTTATGGGCAGCCTGAAGCATCTCACAGTCTTTCTCGCTGGCCTTGCACTTTGGCCAGATTAGACTCCAAAGGAAGTAATAGAGTTAAAGTGGAGAAATAAAGAAGGAGAGCGTGAAGGACACAGATACGTGCTGTTCGGGTGGGGCTACTGTAGAATGATCTGACAAGAACAAAAACAGGTAGTAAACATGTCAAAACAACCAGGATTGAGGATGAGGGAGTATAAGAAAGGAAGCAAGGGGGAAGAGGAATGTAAGGCAATTTTTGTTAATGTATTTATCGATTGATTTATAAATGATTTTTTTTATTTCCAGAACACCAATCGAAACTTATCCATCGTCGGCCTCTAGTACTGATTTAAATTCACCACCTGACATTAACATGGAGGGGGAGATTGCAAGCAGCCTAACGGGTACTACACACACACACACGCACACACACACGCACAGTGATCTGTATATACATGAGCACCAGCCTTGACAGTTGTGTGCTCTTGTTGTAGACACCACCTTTCTGATGTACATAGTCAAACAGACTCTCAGTCCAAACAAAGAAAAACCTAAGACAGAGTAGTTTGACAGATGGCCTGCACTCACACACATATAAATAAACAAACAAACACAAGCACACACACATACAAAATAGCAAAGTTAAAAAAAACCCCCTCTACCTCTCAGCGGATCAGACCTATCAGCGCCTGCCCATCCATCCGTGGCGGTGTGACGGGTAATCACTGCCTGTGATTGTGCGGGCAGAGGGCCGTTAGAGGCGGCTCATGCCTGACAGGTTGCACTCTGCCTAGGTAAGGAATGGGGCAGGAGAGGAGGGTTGGGGTTGGCCTGCAAGTCTAAAACTCAGGGCCTGGAGCTCATCAGTCAGGGGAGTGTGCTGACTGTCTGGCCCCCAGCCGAGGCTGTCACGAGACTGGGAGACCACAGTTATCTCTCCCCCTCTAAACCTCTGGAACCCGAGGCTGTCAACTGCCTCTCATCACATCAATCAAGATTCACTCCAGTCTTGACCTTGTTAGGATCTGAAAGTCCTTGCTTGCCCCTTCCCCATATCTGTTTATCTCAAATAGTTTTCTTTGAAAAACTTAAGATTAAAACTGTTCCATGTGTTCCCAAAAACATGTTTAATAACTGGAAAGGCAACCTCACAAATTTGACACAGGAAATTCAAGTTTGGACTAATATTTCTTTGTAACTGGAGTGTCCTTAATGGACTAAGCTGCATATTATCACTGAACAATATCTCTTGCAGCTTTCCACTTTGCCTCATCCAGTAAATCAGAGATGCCTTAATAACTGTAAGTAACACTATATAGATTTAAACAGCTTCTGTCTCCTAAGTATTATAACTTTTATAGATATGCAGCTTTGTTCTTCTCTCACTTCTTGCTCTCACTGCCGCAGCATCTTTAATGATGCCTGCAATTCAATCACAGGCTGAACTTTTATAAATCCCATTCTAAACATACAAACCTCTCTCTCTCTCTTACCGCATTGTGTTGTTCTTCAAACAAGCTTTTGGCTGCCAGTGCAGCAAAGAACAAAACACTGAACTTTAGGTTTGTTTGTTGCCAGACACAAAAAACAGGCATGAAATTTGAGAATAACCTCTGGATACTTTTTAATGGTTAAAAAGCTATTAGGGGACCAGCCTGTTTCAGTCAGATCTTGATCGTTATGAGGCTAAAGGCTGAAAGTTCAGTCACAATCATTTACTTCAAAGCATTAGACCTTGTGCTGCAAGTTGTTATGTATATTTCTGTGCCTGAAAAAGCTCCCAAAAGACGAATTTTTCATCCTTCTCACTTTTGAGAAATCTTTTTATAATTACAAAAATATCTAATTACTAATAATTCTCATTAACATTAAACCAGAAAATTGACTATAGGTCATGAGAGGCTGGTCCACTTTTGTATATACATACTTTTCCCAAGGACTTACACACAACTGTACAGATTTTCACCCTATTTCGTTTCATTTATTTACTTTTTTATTTAGCCAGGTTGGTCAAATTGAGGTACAAGATGTTTTCTTTCAGGTAGTCGTGGTTTTGATGTTTAGAATTTCCCGTAAAGTTGAAAAACTTAATTAAGGCAACTTTATCCACACCTCTTACCATACACTTGAAGCCAGCATATGTCAAACAAATCATTGTTTCGTTAGATCTCTGCAACTTTCTCAAACCATATATTGTTAAATTGGATATTTTACTTCAACTCAATACACCCAACCCTGTCTATTAAGAATGCAGTTATTCACGTCATGAATTTAATTTCTGCCTGCTCACAGATTAATAATTGATGTTCCATTATTCCGTTGATAGGCAGATGTGAGGAAGACAGCAGCGTCTTTGGGAAATGTAGAGCTGTTCAGCGGCTGATAAACTATTCCTTCCACCTGCTTCAAACTTTTCTAACGTATGGCAATTACAACAGGTTGCAGAGTTTCTCCTCCTCTCCCGTCTATGAATATGAAAGGATGGGTTATGTGTCCATGAATAATAAAAGCTGTTTTCTGGCATCATGTGGGGAGATCTCCATTGTTTTAAATTCTCATTTTCCTGGGCTGTCAGACCCATGGGGTGATGTGATAGAAGGATTGTTAGTATGAGAGAGGGAAAGAGAGAGAGAGAGAGAGAGCTGGCATTAACCAGTAACTTGCGGCGGCAAAATAACTTTGAAGGAATCCAAAGAAGAGACGAGATTTCAAAATACAGTGTTTTTGATTTTATTTAGAAAGAAGTAATCATTTTTATTGTAAACAACACAATCTGTGTTATGTTTTTATAGAGGTAAGAGGATATACTCCCATACAGTGTTTGTATTAATGGATAAAAAACCAAACGAACATACAGGGGCTGTAGATTACAACACGTGCATGCTGACCTTTGAGCAGCGAGGTTGTGTCATCAGACAAGAGACCTCCGTTCATCCACTACTGTGTCAGCAACGTCTTTCGACTGAAACAAGATGAAATAAGATAAGATTAATACAGACTCAAGTGTGCAGCTCTCAGTGACCCCAACCTCTGATGCTGGTAGGATGAGATTGTAAGAGAAGAAACTTTCCTGTTTGTGTCAGCTTTCAGTCTTGTCCACTCACTGACATCTTTCACAGGTAGAAAGGCTGTGAGAGATGCTGGAAAATACTCAGAAGCACATATCTTTTTTTTTTTTTAATAAATTTAAGACTTGGTTTATGTCATTGTAAACATTCACATTAACCAGCTTTAATTGCCTGGTTCTTTTCAATTAAAAGAGAGAGTGCGGTGCCTAACTGGAGGCTTGGAAGTGGACATAAGAGGTATAGAACATACAAAATAAAGCATTTGATTAAAGCTTGTTTCGACTAGCAAATTTTTTATGAAATGATCTTAACAGGTTTGATTTGAGTCTCCGATTTTATCTTGGTCATTCAGTCACCTTCAGTGCTGTTAATGCAAATGTTAAATGATATTTTTTAATTAGTCAATTTAATGAATACAGAACAAATAGAACAAATTAATCTCTACATTTCTGTAAGTCTGTGTTCTTTGATAAAAATTTAAAAAGATAGTTGATGGCAGATAAACAGCAGCAGCTACAAAAAACAAACAAACAGAATAAATGCCCTAAGTTCTTCACATTGCAACACATTGCATTACACTCTTTTCCTCTCGCCCTGTTTTAATTTGTTGTGTGTGTGTGTGTGTTTGTATGTGTGATTTTGTTTGTAGCTCAGGAGGAGGATTTTCATTGCTACTGTTTATCATTGTTTGCTGTCCCTGACGGCAGCAGCAAGACTGAGCCTCAGATCGCTACACCTGAACCGTATCTTGTGATAGAAGTCCTGGATGAGGTGGGAATAACTAAAGTCTTTTATTTTGACAAAAGTGTTATACCTGAACACACAGCAACTCTTGGCAGGGCAAATGAGGTGACAGACACACTTACGTCAGCACATGGGCATATTATTTCTCTCCATTTCTTTCTCTCTGACTCACTCACATGGATGACATCACTGTTCTCCTGTATTTTCTACAGAGGGACAGAGATGCACATGAAGATTTTGTTGCGGAGCCGAAGACAGACAACAGAAAGTGAGTCTAAATGAGAGTGTGCAAAATAGGAAAAAATGACACGCACGTCTATATACCAAACTTCGGGCAGGTGCTGGGTTGAAGGTAAACTGCATCAATTTCTCTCGCAGCTTGCAGCTCACACCGTTAAAAATATTTATTGCACCAACAAAAATCATTTTTCATAATCAAGGCCTTGCAGTGTGCAAGCTTTTCTGCTTTACATTCAATGGTAGGTGTTTGTCTTTCATCCCATTCCCACATCTTTTAACAATTCATACTCCTTCAGCTGCTTCTTTGTGCAAATTTAAGCCAGCATTTCAGTTAAGCGTCAGCCCTTCAACACCTAAAAATATTCCAGATCTTTCATACATTGTCTTATTATTATAACTTTAACTGCACAATATTTATGGGTCATATCTTTTGCTAGGTCCTCTCTAATAAAAGAAATAAAACAAAAGAGGTGGCTTAATGATGTCGTGGAGTAGTGTGGGATCATTGTAATAGTTAACATTTTGATTTATATATATAATATTTTAGCGTAATATTTTATTGTTAAACAGCCACCTTTACTGCTGAAAATGTACTCCATTATTTCAAAAGTTCACGACTGAGGTGAAGAGTTTAAGTTTGTTCACAATACCTTTGGTTAAATTTGCTTCCTCACTTTGACTGGTGTTACCAGTAAGTGACAGGAGACAAAATCAAATGCAGCATTACATTCATTGAACATTATTAGAAACATGGAAGATAATGTAAGTACGGCCGAGCAATAAATTGGTTTTATCAATGAATTTGAATTTGTGGTTTAGGAAGATTTTCTACAACGAAAATAGATTTTCTCTTTCAAGGCCTGTGTTTGGTTTCAGGACCCTCAAAATTATATTGTTTTGATTTATGATGATAAAAGAATTCCATGTAAATATGTTTTGTCAAATAACTACAGGCTTAAGTTCAGTTGTATACGACTTCTCCCCTGAAACTACATGATGTGCTTTTAAAGACAAGTTTACAGCTTGCACTTCAATTCCAAAAGAAAAATTTAGTTAACTTTGTTAATTTCTGTTGTTAAAGCAAAATGTATTTTGAGTAATTTCTTGTCATTTGTAGTTTGTTTTTGAAAAGAAAATAAATTCGAAAAAATCAGAGATTTCATTTTTAGGCCATATAAGTTACCAACTCAACAAAGTATATAACAAAGAAATAGCAGTTTTCAGACATTTTTAAGTGCGAATGTTACAAATTCTAAGTCTGAAGTC
>JAQFJA010000024.1:10019366-10030423 GCA_029874485.1 Naso brachycentron
AGCTCCCTGTGCATGTGCCTGTGAATGTGTGTGAAAAAATGCAAGCGCTTGCCAGTTCAGAGTGTTTATGTAAAATTCTGTTTGTTGTCCTAATTATCTTTCCCAGAAATGCTTACAGATTTTTGTTTCTGAAATTTCTTAATGTTCCACTCTACCTAGACAGAGGGGATGTATATATATATATATGTATATATATATATATATATATGTGAATCGGATCCAGGATCTTCTTGCTGTGAGGCAACAGTGCTTCCCACTGAGCCACTGTGCTGCTGCATTTAGGGCTACTGGACTTGGTATTAGTATCTGAAGCTGCTGCACCTCTAATGATATCAGATTTTCAATACACGATAGTCATGCCTGACAAAGGCATGATAACAATAAAGATATTGTTACAATATCCACTGAAAATTTTAAAAGAAATAATATCAAACAACAGAAAAACTTCTGGAGCACAGGGTCATTCAGCAATTTTAATGTAGTGCGAACAGACTGACGTGTCGACACAGCAGGTGTCTTCCTCAGAGTCAAGAGTGAAAGGAAATGAAACCATATTACTGTACCCAGCTACTTTGACAAACAAGAAAACAATATGGAACTGAAATGGTTTAAGAGTTGCTTTATATATTTACATGAAATTATCATGTGTTGTTTTTTTTAAGACAATGCTATTTTTTCAGTTTAAAATATCACCATTATGGTTGTTACCTGTTAACGCCAACAACCTCTGATTTGATGTAAAAAACAACAAACAAAAAACAAATAGAATATAATAATTGACACTGAGAAATGTTTCGTCTGGTTTTGCAGAATTGTCATATTCATGTTTCTATGTGATGAGGGGATGTGACTTCCCCAATCTGTTGTAACATATGAACACACAAAAACATTCACATCTCTGGGTAATTTACACTTTTTCAGTTTACTTAACCTCCGTTTCTGTAGACTTTGGGAAGACATCAAGAAAAACACATGAAAATCATGCAAACACCTCACAGAAAAGCCCCAGCTGACGAACTTGCTGTTAGGCAAACATGTCAGCAGCTTCAAAACGCAACAGTGAGAATGCCCCTGAAGGCAGCACTGCAGCTCCTTGTTAAACAGAGCACAATGTTTCTGGCTCTCTGACTGAATTTCAGATAGACATAAAAAGACTTTTAGTGTTTCACTCTGTGTGTGGAAGCGTGTGCGGGATAACCGTGAGGAGTGTCTGCAAAACGCAGCTGAGTTTGCTGCAGCACCGTGTTAAGACTAAACACACTTAAGGCTGAGCAATCAGCGAGTAAAGTTTCCTCGCTGCTGTCATTAAAGCTCCACATAAAAGCTTAAGCTGCTTTTATCCTTCTAAGGAAGAAAGGGAGAATGTCAGCACATAATTAAATTAGATGAAAGGAGGGGAATTAGAGGCTTCCTCCTCTTTAAACACAAACGACTTAATCAGAACCTTGGGCTAAATGAGAGACAGACGGCTACATGATCATGGGGAGGATAAACATCCCTCTTGCTTTTTTTTTTGCAGTCTCTATTTTCCTCGTGTCTTTATTATCTCTCTAACCTGCTGTACATGTCTTACAGGCTGTCTGTCCGCCTCTTTGGATCTTGCTTCCCTCACCCTTTTGTCTTCCCCCTGTCCATATGTTTGTACAACCTGTGAGCTTTATCTCTTGCTCATTACAAATCATGCAAAAGCATCCGTCTCCGCCTTCTTTTTTCCACCAATTTTCTCTGCTACTCCCATGCCTTTAAATGCATTTTAAATTTCACCTCTCACTCACACCACTCTACTTTCTCCAAAGCTGCAACTCTCCTTAGGAAAAAAGTACACAGGGACCTTGAATGCACCAGCAGCAGCAAACAGACTTTAATGTGTTAGAAGCCACTGAGCCCTGATGCATAAGCCCTTATTGATTCAGAATATGAATCCCATCATCGTTGACAATGATCTGTTTCATCATGTCCTCCCTCAGAGAATGGCAGTTTATTTTTATATGATCCTTATAAACACTGGTTTGAAGGAGGGCATGATGCAAGGGAGTGCATCAGAGGAAAAGGCGCGTCTAAGATCTTGTTTGTTGGATTGAGCTCTGCCTTTAATGTCAGAAAAAGAATTCATTCTGAAATGAGCTCAGTCGCTGCATCAAATTGACACTAATAGATGCTAATGAAGATATTAGCTATCAGAGGAAGTTCTTACATATCTGAGAATGTGACATCTGTAAATACTGAGCACTTAACAGACATATGGATTTAATTAGTGTTACCAGGTTTATTTAATCAAGTCTGATGTATGGCCTTATATATAGATTTACACATGGATGCCTGATAATGTTTTTAAATAGGGGAACACATTTGGAATGATCCATTATCGGCGGGGAGAGAATTTGAACAAATTTCCAACATTTCTACACCAACTTTGCTGTTTTTTTAGTTTTCCACAATGTGTTCCTGCATGTTTCACAGTAAAACTGAAGGAATTGAAGAGGGCTTTTAATTTGAAAGGGATACAGAAAGGCTTTGTATATAAGTGTAATGCAGCAACTTAGGACAATTTGGACAATCAAAATGAGTCTTCATACTGAAATATGACCACATATCTAACACAGGGAATTAGAAATAAAGGTCTGTTTTTTAAAACTACACTAAACACTTTTTTAATGATCTCCAGCAGACTCCTCAGATCGACTGATTACGGTCTTTCAGCTGTTCCCCGCTCTCTCTGCAAAGTTGTACCCTTGCTGTCAGAGCCCCCACCTCCAGAACAGTCTACCCCTCTCAGTTAGATTCACAGTCTGTTAATGACTTTAAAAAACTTCTTAAAACTAATTTTTACCCCCTTACCTTCCTGTAATAAAATGATGTGCTTTATTTATTGTGCCTATTGTGTATGTTGTTATGTTTGTATTTATTGTGTTAAACTTGCATGATGATTTTTTGCTTTCATTCTATCATGTGGAGCACCTTGTAATCCTGGTTTTAAAGTGATTTTGTCACAAGATTCAATAAATGGTATAAAGTGTAGTTGTTTGTGTGTTTAACAGATATTAAAATTGTCTCACCGAGGTTACATGCCCTTGTGACGAAGGAAAGGTGTTTGAAATTTTCCTCCCCTCCACTTGAACTAAAAACCTACAAGCTAAAATATGATGCGCTTAAAACTGAAAGTTTCAAACACACCATGATATTCATACATTTAATAACCTACAGGTCAAGTTGGTTGACTTCTGTTTGTTATTTTCATGCTTAGTTTTTGTGTAATTATCATTTTTAAACAAAAATAGATCCAGTCTTTCAGACAGCAGTTTTTCAGATCGATGTGTACTACTGTAGCTGTTCTGCGGTCTTCACTTTGTAAACAAACTCAGCAGTTCCTGAGTAAATTTCCGTACTTTGCACATCTTTGAGCATCAAAACACAAGCGATCATAGCCGACACTAATACCAAGAGTGATTATGAAGAACTAGTTAGGCTAGTTAGCTTACCTGTACAGGTGGATCAATGCAATCGGGGAAAATCGAGGGGACAGCAGTTTTCTCGAGTGGTGGACTCTTTCCTACAGTCACAGTTGAAGAAAATAATTACTGCAAACACGCAACACTAAGTTGTTTTGCTGCAGCACGTCCCACATTGTGTTAACGTGTGCTAGTCCGATGGCTAGCAATTTCAAACACCTCCCCTTTGTCACAGAGGCACGTAACCTTGGTGTGTCAGTTTTATCATTTATTGATCACACTGACAACGAGACTTTACATCATATATTAAATCTTGTGACAAAATCACTTTATAAGGGGTAACATAAAGAAAATGTTACTTTACTTACCTCCTTTTTGATTTGGATCCTCTGCAAACGTCCCATCTGGTGGGAAATTATCAATTTTCAACCAACTCAAAGGGTAATCCAAGAATGTGTGATTTTATTTCAAAGTATTTGTTTTGGTCAGTTGCTAAAATAGGAAAATGAACATTTACATAGGCTGCTTGAATAGCGACTTGATTGCAACGGTATGATGATAATTATTCTTTAAAAAAAGACATGATGAAAAAAGTGGAGTAGCATAACAATAACCTTAACTGGACAATGTGGATACACGTGTTCATTGGTATATACACGGGAAATATGCTTATTTGCTCTTTTGCTCAAAGTGTGATGAGAAAATCAATACCTCTCACATGCTTGAACGGTAAAAATGAACCTGATCCCGGCTGTCAGGTAGTTTAGTTTATCTAAGCATAAAGACTGGAAGAGAAGCAGCGCACAGGAGAGGTAGCAAAGAGGACAGTGATGGAAAGAGGCAGGCAAACAGGGAGTTGTAGAGAGAAAGACATGCAGATGAGGAGAAGCAGGATGCAGCTCTCACAGAGTGAAACATCAGGGTAACGCTGTGGTAGCGAGCGTGACTTTTATTTTTCAGGATTTTATTATTTTGTGACATTCAGTTTCCATTCATTTGCAATGGGAGTTGACTGTCGTCCTGCTGTTTTTTTTCTCTGTTCTTTGTTGTTTCCCTGATTACAACCCTAAGTAAGGCGGGGGGGTGGTGATGACACACAAATAGAGAAAAACAACACACGCAAACATTAGAGAGGAGTGAGACAGTTGTGTTTAAGTTGAACTCGTATGATAAAAGCACGAAAGTGCAGTCGTCCCGCTGACTGCACCACACGCAGCAGCACCATGCTGGTGTGCGTGGTTGTGCGTGAGGGGAAAATGTTTGTGTGTGTGTATGTGTGTGTGTTTGCGCGCGTGCCTTGTTTTTCTATGTGTGCAATTCAGTATGAGAGCCTGTTGTCCCACCAACTTCACTACAGACCTGAGGGAAGCCAGGAGACTGCTAATTAGCAGCACAGAGGGAAGCAGCCCCAGTGACAAATCAAATCTGCTTTTGAAACCCGTTCCTCCTGAGATTCCATGGAAACGGGGCGACTGAGTAACCAAGGCGATGAGATGTGATGTCATCTGTTTAGGTCTCCAGCATTACTGTAATTTTGATCTAAAATGAGATGAAAGAAAGATATTTTCTGTGCTCAGATATGAACATATTTTCTCTGGTGCCATTTTTTCTGATGGCTCTTGTCCCTGCAGTCCTCTCATTTGCCCATTTAGTGTTTTCAAAGGGGGGAAATGTTTGTGTTAAGAGACATGGGTTCATTCAAAGTGCATGCTATAGATCAATTGGTTTTACGCAGACAGGCTGTTAGTCACCCAGCATTGATAGCAACAGACAAACTCAAGCATTCGTATATGTGTTCGATGTAAACTCATGCACTTAAATGGAGGTGCACAGTACCCACTGCTTTCAGATTTGCTCATGCACAGAGAGAGAGGTTAGAAATTATATATAAAATTTAGAAGGGAATTAATTACACAGTTCATTTACAGGGATCAAAGAGGAAAAAACATAGTGGCACATCTATCTAATAAAGACAACACTTGGTAGCCTGGGCCCAGACCAGAGACTCCACCCGCTCCACTGAGTGAACTTAATTCTCTTGGTCTGGCATTGCCTCCACTTTGAGCGATTTTGACAGGAAGGGGATTATTTTTTCCTAACCCTTCCTCATTGGTCGATGCCTTTTCAAATTTACCTGCGAGAATGGTAATTATGTCGCCAGGGGGTTGTTTTGCCAACTGTGGAGTGTGTGAAAAGAGAAGTCTGGCTAAGAGAGACAACCGAAAAAAAAGACACGTAGATATTTTTCGCTTGAAATTGCATCACATAATCACCGTGAGTACACAAGGGACAGGTTTTGTCCCACTCTGTTTCCTTTTCAGTTTGTCAGCTTCACCTCCATGGTCCTGTTTTTACTTCCTGGCTCTGTGTCCTTGTCTCTGCCTTGCCTTTTTTCCATGTTTCACTTATTGTTCTGTGTGTATTTTTTATTCTGTCATAGTTGTTGGAGTTCATTTAGTTGATTTCTCTTCTTTCAATTTTTGTACACAATCAGTTCTATCAACTTCTTTATTATCAAAGCTCATTTTTTTTTGTTTTATTCTGCTTTTATGTTTCATGTCTTGCTTTTGGCTGTTTTTATCAGTAACGACCTCCATCCTTGAACCTGGTCACTGTAACCACACAGGAGACCATTAATAAGAGCCACGACTTGATCTTGATGGACTGACAATTAACATGATGGTTCATTGTAGCAGAGCTGGAAATCTCAGGGTAAAAGTGTTCATGCACAAACAACTCCAAAACACCAAGGTGTCAGCACCAATATTAAAATAACTGTCAATTTTGATTTTAGTTTTAACGTTCTTATTTTAGTTTGCAGTTTTCTGAGTGTATTTGCTCACTGAAGTTTAGTTTCAAGTTCTCATAAAGGTCTAGTTTCAGTTTTGATATTTTTAGTTTTAACTTTATAATAGTTTTACTGTGTTTTTGTGTGGTTGTTTGTGCCAGCTGTAATGTGTGAGAAGTATGTACATATGTAGAAAATATGACAAAATTCCCATAATTCAAATATTGTATATATGTGTAGCATAGCGGAGCCACAGCGTTCTAAACATTGTGCTGTGTTGTCTGTAGACCACTTTCTAGTGGTTGCTGACTTCTAGGGACAAGGGATCCACATGCTTGCAATTGCTGGACTGAATGTAGGAGGGTATTATGCTGAAAATGTGCTAGGTTTCTAAAACTGACTTCCTCTATCCCAAGACATGAACTTATGAATTATCCCTTGTGGGAAGATACGAAACAAACTGAAATATTGGAATGATTAAAACTGATATGCTGGATATGAGTGTGGACATAAAGGAGAAGCAAAGGAAGAAAGCAAGTTAACGTTGCATTGAAAATAAAGAATATCACATCTTCTCCATCTGAACATTGAATGAATGTTCTTGTGTGTGAGGAGTCGGAGAATAGATCATTTCTAAACACAGGATTGGTAGCACATCTTCGATTTGCTCTCTATTTAGTTTTCATTCTGCTCATCCATCTGTCCGACACAGCAATTACAAAGGTCAAACTGTCCTCATATGCACGCACGCACACACACACACACATACACACACACACACACATACACACACACTGAAACCCATTGATGAGGATTAATTTAATGCTGAACAATACTATGTGTATTCAAAACAATGTTCTCTGTGGGCTTGAGAGTCAACGGCCAAATTGGCAAAATGAAATGTAGTTGCTTGCTGTGGCAAAAACAGGAAATAGTGTTGCCAGTGTTTTTTAGCACAAGCTGCAGGAGTTATAACATTTCTCGCAGGTTAAACACATTATTGAAAAAAATCACACGCATTAACACTTCATTTTCATTACCCTCAAGATCAATACCGGCCATGTAGCACCCACATAACACTACTTATAATATCCAAAAATGTAGTTTATACTTATTCATCTGGACCTCCAATTCAGATTCGCTGGACATCTCACAGGTCAGAGTTTAATTATCTTGAACTACATGAGGGTTAACAAGCTTTTTAGATCAGGTGACCTGATCAAATGTGATTTGCTAACTTTATAGGTCATATTCAGACAATCTGGGAAATATGCTTCACTTTCCCAACAACAATTAGAGGAGAAGGTCAATATCACTCTCATTCTGATCAGTAGCCACATTTCCAGTTATATATTTTGATGCGCATTTCAAAATATCAAATTAAAAATGGTAAACAGGAATGGCAAAATATGAAAAAGTTCATAAACATAAAGGCAGCTATTTTACAATACTTTGGATACTAATAGAGAACTTGATAACTTAAATGAGGGAATAGGAGTTAATTAGCTCACCTGTAGCTCTCCATATAACAGTTTATTCTTGTCCCATTACTTCCACCAACTGTATACAACTCCTGCATGAACTATTTAAAATTTATCCACTGGCAACAGATGCTGAAAAAGTCTGTTGTTTTACTTTGTGAACACTTCTTTGATGATCGATAGCAGTAACGTTAAGCTAGCTAAACTGAAAGCACCATTTCTTGTGACTTGCTTACTTATGCCTACTACCCAGTTTTGGGCATTGGCCACAGACAAAGGCTTTCCAGGCATCCTGTTCCTGGGCCAATTTCTCCAGCTGTCCCCATGTGTGGCCAGACCTCTTCACATCTGCATCTTCCTGTGACTACTCCACTTCAAAATAAAAGGCAGCTTACGCTTGATTAAATGCTTTTAATTTGAAGCTGGAGCAGTGGGAATTAGTTGGTGTACATTAAAGGTCCACATTTGTCTTACTTTTCTCTGCCTTTAATGGGTGGATATTTACGGAGGCTGCAGTGGAAATAATGAAGGCGAGTTCTGATGGTGTTTTAAGAGAAAATTCACAAAGCTCATCCACCTACTCAGCATGGAGATCCATTTTGAGGAAGAACAGTTCAAGTCCTGTGAAAATGTACATGATAATGAGATGGATGACATACATGGCAGCTTGCGAGAAGGAACATTTCGTCTTTGAACAGGCTCAACCCAGATTTCTTGGGGATACCTCTATATTATGCTACATTTCAATCATATATGGAGGAACATACTACTTTTATCAAGGGTAAGTGCACAGCCCAGGTCACAGATATAAAGGGTAAGTTTCTATATCGAAAAGGGGGAAATAAGAAATCTGTGAGTTGAGTGAGCTTTTATTCTCTACTTGCCTAGCCCAGTTCCTCACACTTTGGTCCTGTCAGTTTCTTGGTTGAATAATTTTTAAAATGTTGGACGAAGTACGTCACTGTAAACAACAGAGAAAATGATAGCAAGTGCACCAAAACATACAGCAACAATTTGGAGATCAAAATAGACTGAAAAATGGTTTGTCTCTAACATTACCACAACCACTACTACTACTGTAAATACACCTTTTACACAGACCAGACCCTGATCGGACCTCGGAGTTGCAGGCAGCATAGACCTAAACCTGCAACTCCAAGGTCGCAGGTAGCTCTCGCCAACCCCCAGGCTTCTGATGGCTTTAGGGGTTATATGCCTGTTGGTTTTGCTAATGGCAGCCTAATGGCAGCAGTAATTTTGGATTTTATTTGGATTAGAGATTTATTTAAAGTGCTTGTGTAGCAAAGATTTTTTTTGAGAGAGCTGAAGGAAAAAAAAAAAGAAAAAAAAATCCCAACGTTATGTGTGCACTTGGCCTTGGTGTCTCCATAACTGTTATGGGATCATGATTAAACAGGGTCTTCAACTTAACAAGGCAACTTGTGCCTGTTTTGGGATCAGCTGTGGGCAATTGGTTTGTCACCCATTGTGCTAAAGTGTAAAGGGAGAGACCGCCTTTAATTTTCTCATTTGAGAGTGCTGTTGTGCTTTGTGTGAAGCAGCCTTTTGTTTTGTAGTTTCGAGTTCAAGCCTTTATGTTCAAGGTATTATTACTTTTCATAACTTTCAAGGTTTGTTGAATTTCACTTTATCCCCCTGTGCTTCAGTGTGTAGTAGTGGGAGTGCGGAGTTAGAGCAAGCGTGTTTGTAACTACGGTCTGTTTACAGTTCATTACCTACATGTTCAAGTTGTTTCGTGTCAAACTGCGGTGTTAATTATCTCAAAACTAATTGTGCAATATGTTCAGGACAAGTACACTCTGAAGACCTGACTGCATCTTGGTGTGTGGAAACATAGTTGTGAATCTTTGATTGGGGATTTTTTTTCAACCAAAAACACTGCAGAGAGACAGAAAAATGGCTGTCATTAGGGTGACTTAGACACAGTAATGATAAAGCAAAAGCTTCAAATCACAGTCTTTACTATCAATTCTATCAATTTCTATCAATTATTTCTTAAAGAAGAGCTAAATTAACCACATTCACCTATTTAAAAGACAAGTTTCTGTGAAGGTGCTTTCAATATGACATCAGCATTGGGGCGTCTTTAACAGGAACTTAGTCATATTGTTCCATCATCAAAACAAAAGCATGTTAAGCTGAAAGCACATCTTAAAGATAGCATTTGTTTGTTACATTCAAATTGGGCCACTTCTCCTGGCTCAACGCAGATGTATTGTAACTTCGAGTGTACTACATGAACTGTTACACTGCTTACCAACTGTTACATAGGAAAATTACATTAGTTTAATGGATAAGTTAATAATTTAGCAAGCTAACAAGCTAACTGCCAGTGTTTAGCACCTACCTGTCCATTAGAAAGCAGATCAACTCCTGCATTACTCTCCGCAGCCTCTCCTTCAGTGCAAAGTGGCTAAAAGCCACACCGAGACTAACTTTACTCATGGAATAATTTTTATCCGCTTGCTGTTTTTCCTCACTATGGCTATATTTCCTTTTCTTCATGCTATGTCTGCATTTGTAACTTTCTCTTGTCACTGTGCTCCGTGGTTCTCTCAATCTCACCTGTGTGCTGTCATTTGCTGGGTGGAAACGCACCCCCTCCACCCAGTAACAGTGCAAGTGTGCGTTTAACAGCATAACCATCACTGTATGTCTGTCACTTTTTAATGTAATCCACTTTGACAACAGTGCTGCAAATGGCAGACTAATGCCGCAACATCTGCCACTGCCACAATCCACTTAATGTTTAACAGCCATGATTCAAGGCTTCTGAGCAGAAGTCACTGTGGCACATTGAAAATATTGTCCTCTTGACTAATCCTGAGCTTCAATACCTGACTGTGAAAAATCCACTTGCTTGCTGTTTTGTTCATCTAGAAAAATGAAGATGACTTTGACTGTTTGCTGTTTGAACTGCTATAATAACGATTGTGTGTTTGTTGCTGTGACTGCTAACGTTAGCATTGCAAATATGCTCTTGTTTGTGTGCCTTGAGACAAGCCTGACCACTGCTCACTGACTCCTCACATCCTGAGCTTACTCATGCAACCTTTGATACTTCTGGCCACAGATGCACTTTACTGTTAGGGTTAGGGTTAGGGTACGCTACATTACAGACACACACAGACACAACAGTTTCATCATGATCAACCCTGTCCTATCACGGCTTGGTCTTCCTGGACCTACTCAGGTATTACACATGTTGTTTAACAGACCTGTGACCCACAGTAATAGAAGGGACCTTGACCCAGATCAGTTTGACCCTATAATATTTGGATCAGAACACGTACGAGTCCAAGGTTTAGTCTCAGTTCC
>JAQFJA010000024.1:10091155-10104161 GCA_029874485.1 Naso brachycentron
AAAAAAAGAAAAACTTTCACGTGGATCAAACACAAAGAGGAGAGCACAAAGAAAAAACATATAATGTCTTCACATTAAATCTCTTTTTCTCTGCCAGAAACAAACCCGTGACTTCACATCCAGACTCACATTGTGATTAGCTGCGATTGAGCAGAGAGACGCTGGTTTGCAGGACAGTGATACAGCATTCCAGCGGGATCAAGAGGCCACGTGGGAAAAGCAAACCGAGGTGTTAATCTCAGCAGAGTGACTCCCCTCCCTTCACGTCCCATCATCCTCCAGGGGGAGATTCTTAATCCCACCGTCTCTCCGGCATCAGCTCATTCTTTCCCTGACATGAAGGGACCCTCTTCACCAGCGCTGCACACACAAAGGGTTAATTAAAGCTGCTCATGCTGGAATGCGAATGGACGGTTTGTCACAGATGCTGATTGGCTGGAAGGTTTGTAAGACTGAGCTTTAGCTGGACAGTGAATGTAGCACTGGACAGTGAACGCAGTACAAAGTGAAAGTGTGCAGAGGTTAAATATTTTTTCCATCAGACTGCAGGTGATTTTTCTTGTCTGAGACCTTTGCAAACATTTGGCTCTACAAATGAGTTTGTTTTTATTTTCTGCATGTTCAGAATTATTTTCAATCAAAATATCCACAAACAGGCTCCAGTTTTTATCAGTTTGAGTCATTTAAAAAGAACAAATGTGGTCTGAGTGTTTAAACTCCTTTTACTGAAAATCTAAAAAAAAACATCTAAATGAATAAAAACCTTTCCATATACACAGCATTTTAATGACTTTGTTTATCTGTGTGTGTGTGTGTGTGTGTGTAAGAGTTCGACAGACGCAGTATGATTAGGCTGCAGTTTCTGCTAGCTGTTTATCCCCATTACTGCTGCCAAGGAGCTTACCAGCTAAATTGGGCAAATTCTGGTCCCCTAAACAAATTACTCGCTCTATTTGAGGAGGGAAATCAAATTAAGAAATTAGCTCAGATCCAGCACTGTATCCTCGCCAGCAATACTATTAACTCATAGTTTAGATTTTGTCATTATGCTATCAACTACTCTACATTAGACAGACTGTATTGATACTGACGGATATGGTTCACATTTGTATTGCTAACTGTAAATATACTCTCAAATAGCTAAACTCATCTGTACATACAGAATCTTGATAAACATAATGTGGTCCAGTGTGTCTCACATTACTCCTGTAGCTAATGTTCCCTGCCGTATTATTTGAAAGGCTAATTGTCTGGGAAATCCTGCAACACTAATGCAGGAGAGACGCAGGGAGGCTGAATGCTTACAACGCCTCTGCAACTCTGGAGCGCTGCAAAAGGGCTGTTATTTCAAACAAAGTCCTCAAGACACATTTTATGTCTGTAATCACAAGTTTAAAGCACTCAAATTAAAAATCAGATAAGCAATAAATAGTTGTCTTTAATTCGCGTCACATTCTGATTACATGGGCCTTTTATGTTCTCACTATAAAAGGTTTGAATATTTAGTCATTATCTACTCACCCTCATGCTGATGGAAGATTGGGTGAGGTTTTTAACTCTACAAAACACTGCTGGAGTTTCACAGGAAAAAGGCATTGCAGTAATCTCCCAAACAATTGTAGTGCATGATGACTAAAATTCAAACAAACAAAAAAAAAACCAAACAAGGAACCAAAACAAAACAAAAAAAGGCTACATAATGAAACCATTAAATGCCCCTATGCTGTTTGTCTCAAGTAATCCAAGTGTTCTAAAGCCTCGGCATGCCAAGATGTTTTGAAAATAGTACCTGGCGCCATGTTTTTAACCTTACTGTTCATTATCACCTTTAGCTCCTGTGTTTATGTGCTACTGGGAAGTGCTACTGGGAAGTTAAATGCCAGCAGCAGACACCAGACTCGCCCTCCAATTGATCCTGCAGATGGGCAAGTTCTCCTTGGTCTTTCCTTGAGCTGCTGTGGGAGCTTCAGATTTGCGCAAATGCACGTGAATGTTGCTTTCTTCTTAGGAGCTACAGGCTCAACTGAACAGTGAGTTTGAAAACATGGCGTCAGTGACATTTCTCAAAACAACTTGGCATGTTGAGGCTGCAGGACACTTGGATTACTATGAAAGAGTAGTATGGACACATTTTATAGTCTTGTTTTGTATTTCTTTTCACATTTTAAACCTGGTCAACATTCACAACAATTGTTTGCAAGATTACTGCAATGCCTTTTTCCTGTGAAACTCCAGCAGTTCTCCGTCCATCCATCCATTGTCAACCACTGATCCAGGATTGGGTCGCAGAGGCAAGCACTTTCAGCAGGGGGCCCCAGACTTACCTTTCCCTGGCCACATCAGCCAACTCTGGCTGGGGGATCCTGAGGTGTTCCCTGACCAGTGCAGAGATATGATCTCTCCACCTGGACCTGGGTCTGCCGCAAGGCCTCCTCCCAGCTCGATGTGCCTGGAACACCTCTGTAGGAAAGTGACCAGGAGGCATCATTACCAGATGCCCAAAACTGCTCAACTGGATCCAGTTCACACAAATGAGCAGCGGCTCTACTCCGAGTCCCTTATGGCTGACTGAATTTCTCACCTCATTCATAAGGGAGACGCCAGCCACCCTCCTGAGGAAACTCATTTCAGCCGTTTGTACCTTTGATCTCATTCTTTCAGTCATGACCTATCCTTCTTGACCATAGATGAGGGTAGGAACAAAGACTGACTGGTAGATTGAGAGCTTTGCTTTTTGGCTCAGCTCTCTTTTCGTCACAACAATGTGGTAAAGCGAGCCCAAAGCATTTCCTGCTGCACTAATTCTCTAGCCAATCTCCCACTCTATAGTCCCCCAACTAGTGACCAATACCCTGAGATACTGGAACTCCTTGTCTTGGGGTAAGGACTCCAGCAGTTTTGTGGATTAAAAAAACTTCACCCAACCTTCCATTCACATGACGATGAACAGATACTGTCTGAATTTTCATTTTTGGTTTAAGCCCATTAAACCTTTAACTCTAAAGTGTACTTTTAAATTAAGTGTGATTACAAATGCATGTCTGGTATTTGCATAAGCCTCCACGTGAACAATATGCAGGTCCCAAAGGGGACTTGGGTTTTGCTTTGGCATTTGGTTGTTCCATACATTACAGCCGACCTTTGAGCGATAGAAAAGAGAAAGTAATAAGGAAAAAAAGGACAAAGGGTGCGCTGGCATAGAGTCTGCAGGGAGAAGAAAACATGAAAAAAGAAGAGAAGGGCAGGTGGGAGATTGTAAAGGAGTAGGAAATAAAAAAAATGTGAAGCAACAAATAAAATGATTCAATCAGAGTGCAAAGACAGAGAAGTGCATTTATGAAGAGAGATAGAGACTGGAGAGAGTGAGAGAAGAGAAATCACCACCTGTATGTCATACACTTCTCTCTCTTCCCATTCATTTCTTACCTCTCCCCGTGCACGTTTAAACGACCATCTCTACACATCCCTCTTCTTCCTGTCGCCCTCCCTGTTTCTCCCAATGCACTCTCACCTGAACAAGATTAATCGTTCCAGTCGAATCACATTACCTCCCAGCCCAACTTCAAACTCCCCATACATGCACACACACACACACACACACACACACACAGGTGGAGAGAGGGGAAGAGAACCGGCGAGTCGGGCAAAGGCGAGATGGAGAATGGAGGGTGGGGATATTGAGGGAGTTGAATGCATGGATGGTCTGCTCATTAAGCTCATCACATTATTTTAGCCCTCTGCTTTATTACACTTAACTGGGACACTAGGCACTCAGTCAAACACACATTTGTTCGCACATATTTCTGCATGCACCGAATTGCAGGTTTGCCATAATGTGTTTATGACATAGCGTGTTTAATTTGGGGAAGTGGATGATTCATGACCCCGATGACAATGCTTCATCACTCTGCAGCACCTATGGCATAAAGAGGGGGTGTGCAGGGCAGGGAAACCGTTGTTAATGGGATGCTAATCATCTCATAACCTGGGAAATGGCCTAACAGGCACGAACCGCTCACGCAAATGTGTTTGTGTGTTCATGTGTGCATGTTTACTGATGTTTGCGTGCATTTGTTTCTCTGTGTCTCAGTGCGTGTTGGTGTGGTGTCGACATTTGCAAGCTTGTGTGTGTATGTGTGTGTGTGTGTGTGTGTGAGCGGGTGAATATTGATCTATTGCCTTGTGCTCCATCACCCTGCCAAGCATAATAAGGAAGAATGGAACACTGAGCAGGTGCTCTCCCTCTGCTGACTTATAAAACATATGCACTGGAGTAAACACCTCAATCACAGCACAGGGCAAAGCTCAGTAAATTAATAAAATTTACATGCTACTGTATAGAGAGCGGTGATACTTTCCTAGTTTCAATGCATAAGACCTCTTAAAGTGTTTAAGATACACAAGCTGTTTTTAATGTGCAGTGAATATATGCAGGAATAATCTGTTCTTGGGAGGATGAAAATCAATATGTCGGCTACATGAGGTCAAAATAGCCAACAGTGAACTAGGTAAGACTTTTTTGTGAATGAGTGTGTCAGGAAGCTGCAGTTTTGGCTACACTATAAATAATCCAAGTGGTAATAATATAATGTATTCTTTCCTTTACCTCTATGGCGACCCCACCACCCCATTCACCAAAGTAAAAATTTGAATATAAGTGAAAAAATTTGTGTTTAAACTTGCATTAGACATGCATATATTCCAGTGATGTATTCACACATGAATGTGTGAAAGCGCTTTAATAAGCTGCTGGAGGCTCTGGATTTCTGGAGTTTACATCAGTCACATCAAGACAATTCAGATAAACTGTCTGTCAGTGGTATTTAAACTCCGGCGCCTCAAAGGCAGGTTGAGGAAAATACTCGCTTTGCAGCAAAAAGTGCTGGACCAAAGTAAGTACATTTTCAATAATAACGATGACATAAACCATCAGTTAAGTGGATGTGGATGTGCAAGGTAATGTGTTCTCTGTGCCTGTATGTGACGTTGTCTTAGTCTTTCACTCCTGTCCTCAAAGTCTCTTTGAAGATGGGAGTTGTTGTGTGTAGGGCGACGCTCGTCAGGTTCTTGCATATGAGTATGTAGTTTATTTAAACAATAAGGGTTATTCTAAGGGTCTGACAGCTGCTGCCCACTGTATGAACCATCCTCTGTTATCTGAGAAAGAGGCAGACCCCTCTCTCACCTTTGTTTTTCACACTCTGTCTCACATTTTGTACTGTCCAGGTTGTTTTATCTCTCACATTGGTTCAGTCATTTCTCCTTCTTTATTTCACCTCAGCCTTTTCCTCTAATATTATCTGTCGACAACATTTATTTCTGATTCATTTTTTCTCCTTTTACAGCTGCCATAGTTTCCCTTTAATCTCATTTTGCCCACGTTTTTTGCCTCTCTATTCCCTGCTACACAAATATATTTCTCTCTAACTCTACCTCTCTCTGCACCCCGGTATTTCACCTTTGACATGCCTGTCTGTCTCTGCTTAGAGTCTCATAACCCCGTCAATCAATCAGAGGTAATATAGTTTTATTTGACATTTGTCCCTGTGTCATTGGCCTCTGATAGACAGGGCTACACCCACCATGGGCACTTTGTAAAATGAACAGGCCCCTCAGGATGGAAATAGTTAATAATATATAAATCAGGTAGATGACGGTATTGCCTGCTGTAATCTCTTCATGTGCACACATGCAGTTCAGGATAAGAAGAAAGATGCACTCAGTCAGGGCCTCACACTGGATATGAAGAAGAAATACTTGAATGGCTGCAGTTATAACTTAAAGATGTGTATGACAAGAAAACGAAAAAACTGAATAAAGTGGTTAGATAATCTGGCCAAGCTGCTGTCTTATTTATGGTCTACCTGATGTCTCACTGCTTGTTTCTTACGGTGGCCCTGAGAACTCAAGACAACCCTTTCAAATAGACAAAACACAATGCAGAATGAATACTGCTTGTCTTTTGTTCAATCAAACAAATTCTCATGCTAGGCTTATTTTCCAACACCACTCGATCACCTACTTGAACAAGTTTATGCATCACAAACCATGGACACCATGGTATTTTATTCACTGTATTTTTCACTGAAATACCGAGGCAGGACTGAACGCAGCCAGTTTCCTTTTATCTTTGTTTGTTTGTTTGTTTGTGTGCGTGAGACTTCCAGTTAGGCACATCTGCTCAGTAGCCAAGGTTAGCTAATAGCAGTCCATTCAGCACAACTCTTTTGAGAACTAGTTAGCTAGCGTTCGGGCTTCAAGGGAAAACTCAAAGGGAAAAGGTGTGCTTTATGATCATTCACTTACGAGAACTTAACGTTAATGCGAGGTGCCGTTGTGAGTTTAATTGGTGGTCAAATTAACGGGTGCCATTCCCAGATGTGTCGCCTATGTGACTTGAGGGTCGCTTGTCTACTAACCAGAAATAGACTTTGATTTCTTTAGTTGTCCGATAAATATATAATATTGCCGATCCTATTGAATGTACTGTCTCATTATCCACAAAGATTAAGGGTCCTCCAATGTGCAAATTAACGTAAAGCGTATTAATAAAGCATAAATCTGTAATGTGTGTGATTTGCTGTCTATGGCTGTAACTCATTTTGCTGCAGGGAACTGAATCAGATGCAAGGGTGAATAAAATCAGTAACGTTAGGGAATGGTTGGCTATACAAAGTCTGCAATGCATAGGTTTAGAAAATAAAAGCCATGAGGAGGAGGGTAGCCCCTGTGTGTTGCCATGGTAATTAGATTTTAGTGATTTGAAATGATACAAAGGTTTTAAAGTAAATTTAAGATCTATCGTAAAGTTAGTATAGCCACCTGTGCACCCATTTTCCTTCTGTCTGTAAACTGTATTACAGTCGTGTGTAATTTGGATGAAATTCTGTGCGTCATTGCGCGGAAACATCATTTTGATGTGGACATAAATGACTACAGACTTAAATATTAACTATTAATACAAATAATATTGATAGTAATAGTATATAATCATTACTATAATTTAAGTTAATAGCTATGACATTGTTATGCAAACTAGGTAAGCTAATGAGCTGAAGCGCTAAAATGGAAGTTCTGTACAAAAACTGGAAGTTGTACAATTAATAAGAATTAATTAAAATCTTTCTTAATTTTTTTTTTAAAGATATTTTTTGGGGCTTTTTTGTGCCTTTATATACAGGACAGCTGAAGAGTGGACAGGAAACAGGGGAGAGAGAGGGGGAATGACATGCAGCAAAGGGCCACAGGTGGAATCAAACCCGGGTCCACTGCACGAGGACATAGCCTCTGTATATGGGGCACTTGCTCTACTGACTGAGCCACCGGGTGCCCCTCTTCCTTATTTTTCTCCTCTATCTCTTCACAAGTGCCATTTGTAACTGGACATAACTCGACACAGCACCAGATCTTTGTCGCAGGTTTTTTTTTTGGTTGTCAGTTTGGTGTAAAGGAACCTTTAAAGTATAAGCCCATTTCCTATTGCAAAGATTTTTATGTTGATAAACTATATTCTAAAGTTCAGCTAATGAACCCCCTGGTCTATTCAGGTTTAATTTATTATAAGGATACTCATTCATTCATTTGTTATCTGTAACCACTTGTTCTTTTTCAGGGTCGTGTTGTGGCTGGAGCCAAGCCCAGCTGACGCTGGGCAACAGCAGGGTACACCCTGGGCAAGTTGCCAGTTTGTCACAAGGCTGACATATATCATGACAAATATCAGTATTGATCAATATGATTTTTTTTCCCCTTTTGGACTAGTTTCTGGCTCCAACAGCAAAAGACAAAGAGGAATAGATTATTCTCAATCGGAAAATTTGGGTTGTTGCAAAAAATCTGCTTCCCCTTCCTATACACACTAAACACATGACCTCTCTGGAATACAACTTACGAAAATCCGTTGAAGACACAGAGAGCTTCAGTGCCACTTGTCAAGGCTGAGCAATCTGAGTAATTTAAACATCCGAATACTTGTTCATGTTCTTCCTGTAGTCCTCACATGCAAAGTGATTTTGTTTATTTCGTCTCCATTTAGTCTACACTTTGGACTGTATAGTGATAATATGAGTGATGGCTGCAATTATGTCTGTATGCCATACCATACAAGGTAGGCTTGTTAACTCTGACAGCTTGAGGAGGGGTGAGACTCATTATGTGACATCTGTGTACATGAATGCATGTGTGTACGTGTGAGCAATGGGTGGGTGGTGTCAGTGATGAGGTCATCCAACCCTCGCCCATCCTGGACTTGATTCCTGTCCAACATCTCTAATCTCTGCCTCAACTGGGAGGTAAAGGATTTCTGTTCTAATGGAAGTGCTTGTGACTTCTCAAATGTGGCTTTGACTTACAACTGAACATTTAACCCACTTATACAAAACATATGTTTATATCTTGTGTATTGCCATTCAGCCTGAAAATACCAAAATATTATTTTTGGTCTACATTGTCCAACACTGACAGATCTGCCATTACGGAAGGTCTGAGAGCGTGCACATCATCTACTCAATATATATTGACCTATATTTTAAATGTTAGCATAGCAAAACAAACTAAGAAAAAGGACAACCAGGGACATGAGGATGTTTTTGGTTTGTATACCTCAACATTTAGACTACCAGGTACACTGAGTGTAAGACCTTTCTGACAGCAGACGCTTTGACTTGCCAAACACAGGTATTTGTGACTAATAAGCATTAATAATGGTGTCAGTCCCTTTAGGTGTGCCAGTTCCTTGGCCCTGGCAGTCTTTGCCAACTGACTGGCATGGTTTACTGGCACAATAAAATGAAACAAGGCCAGCATTAATTTCGTTATATTCTTCTCCTGATTTTACAGTAAAACCTCAGCTCAAGAAATGTCATACAGGAGGTGAGTTTGGAGGGCAGAACAGTACGGATGATGATGATGATTCATAAGCAAAACGGAAATAACTAGAATAGAGGACTGATTAAAAAAAAAAAAAAGAAAAAACCTCTCTTTTTGACTGTCTAAGGAGGTCTAAGTATCTAATAATCAAATAGTACTAACAAAGTTTGGACTGATGGTGGGTCTTTGAATTTAGCAAATACTTATGAAGCTGTAAAGCTTTGTGACACTGGACAGGAAATAGGGATGTGGACGTCACAGACTTCCTGGATTCAAGCTTAAACTGTCCACACTTCTCAGAATCATTAGACAGAGACTCAGCTGGCTTCAGTCCAATGACACAATGCAGCTCACCAGCTCTAGTCTGGCAAAGAACTGCTAATGGGTGAATGCACTGAATACATGATGCAAACTGTGGTTTTATTACTGAGAAAAAGAAAAAAGAAAAGTAAGAAGCAACAAAAGCATAACACGGTCAAGAAATTCATCAGCGAACTAAAATCCATAGAAATATTTTGGATTCCTTTAAGATTCCCTCTGTCTTTGCTATTCTTCTGTGTTTATTGCAAATTATATTTTTTTATGTCTATCCTATTTACACAAATTAGAGCCTGTGCAGTGACATTAAACTAATATTTTATTCCCCAAGTTGTTTTGGTTCTTACATTCTGCTCAAACAAGCATAGACTGGAGTATTTCCATGGCAGTTTGGCCTGTTTTTCCTCTGCAGCTGAGGAAAGGTCAAAGAGTAATGGCTCACCCACACTCTTCAGTTTCTATGAATCTCCATAGATAGGACAGCAGAATAGTCTCTTCTATTCTAACTGTCTGACTGCCTCCCATACCGACCCAATCAAAAATCAAAATAAAAATAAAAATAAGAATAAGAATAAAAATTTATAGTTCTACTCAAAAGAAAACCACAAGTTTTTCTCATCACAAAATTTGGCCTACTGTTTGCCACCAAATACAGTTGAAAAGAATGGTTTTTCAACAAAAATGAGCGAAAACAACAGAAGTTTTAGGAGTTTTACTGCCAATATATCCCTAAACACAGATCTGTTGGGACAGACAGCAATGTGGTTTCTATGTATCTGTGTTAATCTTAGACTAGCTTGGACTGAGCAAGGCTGTGGGCAGAGAAATTTTAGGTCAACTCAAGATATCCAGTATAGTTGCTCTGTGTTCTGGGACCTTCGAGTTGGGTTACATCATGTGAGCAATGGATACCTGTCGACATATCAGCATCACGAGCACCTTGTCAGGCTCCTAACTCTGCTGCATTGGGGCTGAAGCCATGTGTTCAGTTAATCCTGGTGATAGGGCCCTAACATTATTGCATGTTGCCAACACTCAACACCCTATTCATGGCTTTACATTCAGCTCTGTGACAGTGTGGACATTTGAAGGCCTGCCAGGAAAGACAAAACAACGTACAGCAGATGCTACAGTTACACAGCATGGGGGCATTCACCAGGGGTGAATCTGTTTGTGTTTTGAACGTGGTGGCAGGGGTGTTTTTCATCCAGCAGTAATTTATCTTTAAAGAAACCATATCAATAAAATACTGGATTGATTTGCCCATGGGTACCATAGCTTTTCTCAATGCACAAACAGCACCTACTTCTTAGATTCTGCTGCCAAGGTCTCTATGTGAGAAACTGTAATATGCACAGTATCTTTTATAATAGAATGGTGAAGTAAAACGTGTTTTTGTTGCCAAACGGGAAGGTGGAATTGCATTAGTTCCCTCTGCAACAAGCTTATGGGATCTCTGAATGGGATTTTGGATTATCGCTGAAAATCAGCTCTGTGACGAATACAAATTTATGATACTTCAACATTTTTTCACTATAATAATCTTCAGAGATGAACACAGTTTGTGTGTTTTTCGAAGCATAAATTAAATCCCCAGAGGTCAGAAGCTGCTATCAACAAACTACACTGTGGTCGCAGGACTTAAATGTTAAGTCATGTGTTCAACTTGTGACTTAGCGTGCTTACTTTTCCACAAAACTCTCTCCTCTGAGTGGGACCCGATCTAGCTAGAGATCATTGCTATGTCAATTGCTAGTCTCACATCCTTTTTTAAAGACATGAATTTTTCTGCACGTGATGATGTCTAACGTTCCCGACAAACACTGTAGCCTCATCCAGCTACTTATTAGCAAATGCCTTTTTTCAAGACGTGTAAAACCTTAAAAGTTAAAAAACTGAGTTTATACTGGTGTATATTATGTTGCAGACAAAACGTCTAAATATCTGTAGCCTGTGTTAACCACAGACTTTATTCAGGCATTTGACCAAAAACACATTAAAAAAACACATTTTGCGATGAGGGAACCGGAAGTGCAAAAATGCTAACTGACTTTCAGGTTTTAGAACTCATTACTTCATTAAACAAACAGAGATGAAACCAAAAATTGTAGGTGTCCTAAGTGTGAGCTTAACCTTCCTCCAGATAAAGAGAAGCTGCACTTTAAACAATGAGGAACACACTGAGAAGATGTGCTTGTATTAAAGTAGGTGCCACTTTGACCCACTTGCCCTCAGATTGGAAGTTGTCTTGATAATGAGCCATTGTGAATGTGTGTGTGTTTGACATGGAGATAGAGACAGTGCCTGCCTGTTTGTGCCAATACAGTAAAGGAATTCTTGACATTTCCTAACCTCTAAAATGTGTCAACTCCTGCCGTCCATCACCTCACGTGAAGTGACGGGATGGAGAGCTGCGCATATCCTTTAGAAGACTGCCACAACTCTCACACTAAATATAAACACACACACCTCTCTTACCATAAATAACAACACTCTTACACCTTATCGCATACTACTGAAAGCTGGGCACTGATATAAACGCAATGGCATGCCCTCAATGTAACTCTGTAGATCAAACTCTCTCCTGACTCCTGATTACATTGTTGTGTATGGCCAAATGGAATTTGGATGTTACTGGAGCTAATTCTGAAGCAAAAAGGGGAAGTGGAAGTGATGACAGCACACTGTCAAGCCGAGCGTATCTATTATTTCTTTAAATAGATAGAGCAGGGCCATACTCATAAAAAAGGTATTTTATTTAATATAAAGGATATAGAGAAAAAATGGATTAGAAAAGTCTGACTCACTAACAGAAGAGATGAACAAGGAATAAAAGGATTGCACTGATGGGAGGATAGGTTTAGCCTAATAAAGGATAGACTGAAGGAAATTCGAAGCCATGGCTGGAAACCTGATATCATCATATTGAAAGAAATGGGATCATTGCCACGAGAAGACAAGCAACTGCTTAGTCCGGGACATCTAACACTGTAAACTGACTAACCCTAACCCTGCAGAAGGCATACAAGTTCAGTCCTGGCTGACTGCACCTCAGATAAATATTAATCCTTGGAAAAAGCCCCCACACGTGCAAAAACATAATACGCTGTAAAAGGCTCTAAGTCAGAGTACAGTTACAGCAACTTAGAGGCCTGGTGCAGACTGGCCTCAAGCACATGCACACACACACACACAGTCAAATACATAGATACACACTTGAAAGTTGGTCAGTCTATTTATTATGACAGACGCTAACGAAGTAGTTTTAGTGCCAACCGTTTGCAGGGTGTATCATGTAGCGGACACGTCCTGCAGCTACTGTGTGTTCAAGGATAGACCTACTTGCTGACAGTGCTTGACAGTGGAAAGCAGGAGGATAACAACGTTAGTCCAGCATACTTCACTTATTGGCTAATCCTCAAGTCACTGCAGCGCTCATAGGATTGTATACTTTTTCAGTCAAGAAACTACTGCATCATGTCACAATTCCAGTTCCTGAATCGGTAAATTAAACTGGTTGAAGTGGGTGGGTTCAAAGATCTGGATCCAAACAACGCTGTATCTGAAATCAGCAACAGTCCGATAACCAGCGTGGAAAATAATCTGTCATGAGGAAATGCTTTTAGGTGTTAAATGCAGGCTTTCTTATTCAACCCTTTTATTGGACCTGATTTAGCGAGGGAGTGCCGCCACAGGCACCCACACCGTAGTACTCAGCAATGCTGCAAATACAAGTAGAACTGCAGCGATTAATCAAATGATAGAAAGAAAATTAATCAACAACTATTTTGATAACTGACTAATCATTTCAGTTATTTTT
>JAQFJA010000024.1:10151450-10169387 GCA_029874485.1 Naso brachycentron
AATTAAATCTGAAATCCAGTCTAATTTTCCTTACTTTGCAGTTTTGGAGGTTAATTGCAGGAGCCATGCAGCCTCTGGCAAGCTCTCCTCCATACTTTCCCGTACCAACTACACTGACAATAGTTAGTGGTAAATGAGAGGATGTGAAGCTGCAGCAATAACAACACCATTCCCCACGTGGGTCATGAAGAGAACATTCCAATACAGGAATGCAAATATAAATTAGGGTAAAACAAATGCTAATGGTGAAAAAAGATGCTTAGATATGGTTTTAATGACGAGATTTCTGTGCCTGAATGATACTGTATGTTGCACACAGTGGGTCTTGCCCTGTGGTTGAGAGGTCATTAGGGAATAAAGAGCCTGTGATAGGGCCCATAGTAATGAGGACAATGGGTGAAAGTAAAGCACAAACCATTCCAACAAATCTGCTATTTATCAAGTTGAAATTATATCAGTCAAGGTACTGTGTTTTCTTTAGCTTGATATAAATCTACAAATAAACTCCCCCTAAAAAAGTTTAAAAAAAGAGGGATTTTTTTGTGCTTTTTGAGATTATATTTGTTATTTGTTTATATATGTGTGTGCATTTAGTGATTGACTGAGGATGGGCCAAAGTACTCTACAAGCTTAATAACTTCTGACAGAAGAACCTTTACACAGGACACCACGATCGCAAAGCATTCATGAGTATGTCGGGGTATGTGCGTGTACGACAGTGGTGTGTATATGCTCAGTGCCTGTGGGCAGTCAAAGCTGTGGAACTGACAGACAGCCACTAACCTTCTCGCCATGCAGCCCTGTGATTGACGTCTCCATGGTGAGAAAGTGGGCAGCAGGAGCACCAGATATTACTGCGGAGGTCAGGGTTGAGCAGAGTGAGCAATCAGTTCAATGCGCGTATGTTTGTGTGTGTGTGTGTGTGTGTGTGTGCATGCACGCATGTATGTGGGCAGATTTGTGAGCCCGTATCTACCTTCCTCTTGCAATTTCCCCCTTGTGATGATATCAATTTAGCACTCACTATTGAGCTGTGCAATTGTCATTTGATACCACTTGATACCAATACATTTTTCCCACCCTATAATAGAAAAAATAAACAGATATAAGTGGACAAAGAATGGACAGATGGCTGAATGGGTGTATGGTGTATAGCAGGTGCAGACAATAACTTTAGTAAGTGCCATCAGTATCACCTCAGTTATATGTGTTTTTGTCACCACAACTACATGCCAATTTGTGATATCCCCATGGACCAGAAACTTTTGTCTATTGCTGGGTTTCCTTTGAAATGTATCATGGATGGTAACCATATTCTCAGAACATTGGCAAAAGAAAATGTGCATTTCTGTGCTTCCATCCATTACTGTCATGCCAATATCATTATCATTATATCACTACAGAAGAAGAAGACGCAACTTGCTGACATTATTAAAGAACAGAACTAAAGAAACGGAAACAAAGGAAGACCAGAAGAAAGCATAATAATAAATAGCTCAATGAAATTTGGAAATATTGCAAAATGTTTTGGTTTCCCCATCAGTACACACATTTCCTGTGTTTTCGTCAGTATTTTTGTGTACTGCTATAGCATAGTGGAGTGGAATGCAGAAGCTCGAGTATCGTTTGAGCCACATGATTCTAATCATCATACTTTATTTGCTGAATCTATTTCCATTGCACTTATTGGCATTTACCTTTTATCAGTACAACTCTAAAGCATAAAAACTTTTATGCAAATCACGGTTTGTTCAAATGGAAACCCACCTTATGGCCACGATCCAAAGATTAAACTCAATTTTGAAGAGCACTGAAGTTTTGAAAATGCAACATTTTTATGAGACATTAGTTATTATAACTCAAGTTAATTGACTCAAGTACAAGATCTGAGTTAAAAACACCTTGCTTGTCTCAGTGTTTATCATGTACTGCATATCGGAGAATCTTTCACTTTGGTTTAATCTTCTGACTGACTTTGCTCTAGCGATACACTGATACCGAGATCTTTGACCCAATAGACATTTTTAATTAATACAGACATTTCAAATGAATGCAGTAGGCCTAAATACTCCCCCTCTCTCTCGTGTAATCACTTTTTTCTGAATGTGAATTAGAAAGTCAATTGAATAAACTCTGAGCTCGACAAAAAACACAGAGGCAAACATGTCTGATAACATCAGTGCAGGATGTCATCTCAGAAGTATTGTTTGAATTTAGATTGGAGCTAAAAATTAAAGTAAATGGTGTATTGAGGGAGAAAGAAAAGGAGAAAGGCCTCAATGGAAAACAGGCTGAACGGCATTGCTGTAATTACCCTTTAACGCTTTTAAATGTCTCTTCTAATTGGACTTTCATATGAGCCCACCTTGGTCTTTTCCCATGGACTCTGGTTAGCACAAGCGAAGCGGGTCATTAATGTGTGTCCGTGTGTGTGTGTGTGTGTTTGTGTGTGTGAGAGAGAGAGAGAATGGAGGGGTTAGTAGATGGAGACGTGTATATTGTCTGGTGGTTTGAGCAAAGCTCCTTGCTGTCAGCTCATTTGTCTTTATCATACACAATCAGAATGGCCCCACAAGGAGAGAGCCATTACCGTCTAGTTATTGTCAACACCCCTTTTACAACTGTGGACACACACACACACACACACACACACACACACACACACACACACACACACACACACACTACAACCTGAAGTTTAGCTTTATTACGCAGGTAACAACACCACTCATAAAGACAGCTTTTCAAATACACAAATGCTCACAGAAATACAGACAGATGCAGGCAAGCATACACGCAGTCATACCTTCACTCACTTAAAAACTTATTATGTACAAAAATATGTGCTGTCCAAATGTATCACCACCTAAGTCTAATTTATTTCCAGCAGAAGACAGACAGCTAGCATGATAAAGCTGATTCATAATTTATCAAGACTAATAGCCCCCTGCCTGTGCCACTGGCTGTTATCTGCCACAAATTATGGGCTAAAAAAACCCTGTGTTTTGAGCGAGTGTACATGTGGCGTGACAGGCTGAAAAAGGATGAATTGAAAATGAGCATCAGGGTTTTTTCACAGCACAGTTGGCAGTGTGGTGCACATACAGTCCGTTATGTGTGTGGTCATTATCGGGGAAGGTGCAGTGTTTTTATGCGAGTTTGTGTGGATCTGCAATGGAGACAGCAACACGATCAGTCATATGAATAATAGCATTTTTAAAACCTGTGTTTCACAATTTTTATACTGTGAGACATGCTTCTTTTTCCAATCAATGCTCATGATTGATCACAGATATATTTCTTTAAACCAAAACTACAGAGGTGTGACATCCCTCATTTTAACCTTATGCGGGCCTAAACACTGACTAGTACAAGGACCTTAAGAAGGTTGAAATGCAAGAGATTGTTATTCTTATTTGCCAAAATAAATCACAGTTTTGGGGGACTAAACATGCTTGAAAATTAATGAAATTCAGCACACGTCAACATTTTATATAAGGTTTGGGCGTAAGCGTGCCTAAATGCCTCAATAATGGCACCTACAAAATTTTTACAGAAGATATCTTTGTGGTATTTTACTTATATGTATGAAAAGGCATATGAAACATATCCATCGGGCGACACTGTAATCATAAGGTCTGCCATAATTAATACAATATGGAACAGGAAGTTGTTGTAACTTGAGCATACATAGTCCTGTTAGTAAAAAAAAAATTACATTGATAAGACTCCACTTCTGAGTACATGCATGCTAGTCACCTTTTATCCTTAGCTCCACAAGCATGGAGTCAATGAAAGGTGGTGAGCAGTTATGTCATTAAGTAGATAGCACCAGCTGGAGATGGTACATAAACCGAGCAACGTAAGAAACTTCAAAAGATATTTTTACTATTTTGATCTGTTTGATCACTTCCATTTCCTGGCCGCATTAAGACCAGAGAGGGTTTGTTTTATCATTGCTTAAGAGCTTTAACTATTAAACCTTTGGGCCGTTCTAAGTGTCTTTATCAAGTCCTGGATTCATATGTAACTGGAAAATCCTGATTTTTGATACGATGACCTGAACTTTCAGGTTTTGAATCAAAAGTTGGCAGTAAGTCTGTTCTGACACATTTACATAATACAGATTGTTTGACATTACCCATCTCCTTATCATGTGAGTGAGGGTCATATAGGGACACACTCATCCTCCTGTGGTTATTGCAAAACTGGTTTTATGGTTAATTACACTGGAATTCTGACAATACTCTTTGACAGAAGTCAACTGCTGAAATGTGGAAAATTGCATGTTCCTGTAGTGCTTTTGCATGTGAAACCGCTGGATTTCATGGGAAGCTGACATAGAGTAGATAGTGACTTGGATCATAATGATCTTGGTTGGAATTCAGAAAAGGCTTCTGGAGTTTCAACATAGGTGAAAGGATAACCTCTCCCAGTAGACATTCATATGCTTGCAAAGAGTCCTAGAAAGAGATTAGGTTGCCTCTAATGGAACAAGCCCTGCAAACCTCCAAGGTTTAGCAAGACAGTGAAAGGTTCTTTAGTAGGCATTGAATATACTCTCTATTAAACATGTATTTTCATTGGGGGACCTGAGTCCCCAGATCCGAAATGGCGAAGTCAAGTGGAAAAAGTAATTTAATTTTGTTATAGGTTATCAAGATTATCGAAAGGGAAAGCAATTAAATGAAAACGTGGGACAAACTTTTCTTTTTCCAAAATCATTTCTGAGTCTGATTCAATTTGCTATCATTGTGAAGTTAGTTCAACATCCCACTTTAAAGACCAGGGGAGCCTCAATGTGTGTATGAATGTGTTTTTAAAATGTTTCAAGAGATTACCCTCACCCCAATTCGTTCCTTGGCTAGGCACTTCAAGACACACCCCTGTGTCGCCCCCTCCTCCAAATGTGTGTGTATACAATCTTAGATTGTGGTAGGTATAAATAATTTAAGACGTAATTACAAAATGTAATGTGGTGACTCACAAACTTGTGCCTCTGTCCTCAGACTGTGAACATTTCTGATTTATAATTTACAGCAGGCATCAAGTCCTGTCTTTCAGCCAACAGAGCTCATATCTGGTCTGAGCTGAATAGGTGTTACAAAATTAATTATGATAGACACATTCAGACTAAGCCAATGACAATGACACCTGTAACTTTTAATGCCTTTAACAAACACACCACGAAGTTCACATTACCAAAGATTTAATCATGGCTGCTGTGCACAAAGCTAAATAATGTACTGATGTACACTCACCCTGCTCTTTCTCTTTCAGTCGCTGGGTATCAATGCCAGCAAGAATTTGTCAAGAGTCAGATTTCAGTCTGCTGCACTGGGGAACTCTGCCAGTCCACTATTGATACATTGGCACCAGGACTTAGCTGATAAACAAAATAGAGGCAGTGATAAAAGGTGGAGGAGGCAGAGACACAAAGGTGTGAAAGTGACTCAGACTTTTAAGTAATTTGTGTTTGTGTGTGTGTGCGTGTGTGTGTGTGTTTTAGTAGGTCCAGAGCATCTTCTATTGTATGTGTGTTTTTGCCATATTGTACCATTTTTTTTGTTTGTGAGAGTACACGCCCCTGTGCTCACTGGTATAACTTGTGCCTGACGACGGATGTGTGATTGATGCATAATAATGCAATCAAAGGCTGTCAGTCTTCTCTCTGCAAGGTGACGGTTCCGTCATACTGGTTGTTAATTCAGACTCTCTGACAGCCTTTATAGTTTATTTGCCTTTGTCTTGACTGCATACTAATACTGTTTGCAGGATGAATAAAAAGTTTAGGTCACCGCCTCTCATTGCCAACAAGAACAGCAGGCCTGCACAGTGTCGAACTTAAGAGGAGAGTTTGTAAGCAAATACAGGGACACAAAAAAGCACAAACAAGGAGACAAATAATCTAAGAAAGATCATACATGCAAAGGGTGCGCTCACACTCACACACTCACACACACACACACACGCTCATACACACTAACTGACGCTTATGCTTTGGACACGTATATTTTTTCTGTATGTGGGAAACTAAGTTTTCTGTCACTTGCCATCTTGTTACACGTCCATACATGCTGTGCATCATGGGAGTTTAGGTTTTTGTATTTATGTGCGTGTGTGTTCATACAATATGCTTGTGTAAAAACCAATATATTTACTTCTGTTCTTGTACAATGCATAATGTCTATATTTGCACATGGTTGATACTGCACATGTTTTTACACTGCATGAACTTCATTCATCAAAACATAAAGCATGGCACGGGCTGTTGTATCACAGTCTAATTCACTGTATAAATGTCCGTCAAGACACCAATTTCCTAATCAAATCTGCTGAATGTACATAACATGTTCTGCATAGTGTAATTGGTTTTGCCTATTTGACAAATTGGACGATCATCTGCTAACCAGGGTGAATTACACTGACACACATACGGCCTGATTTACTAAAGGTTTGCAACTGTAAAAACATGTGCAAACTTGATGTCACACACAAAAAAATGTGCAAACTGATCTACTAAGGGTGCACACAGACTGTGTCTTTCAAATGAGCAAAATGGCGCAAACTGTCAATTTAGCACCTTTTCCTCAATGAATATGCACCATGGGGGATTTTTATCAAAAATGAAAGAATACACACGGCATGCATTTGTACCACTTGTGTAAACATTCTGGACATGATAGAAGAAAAAATAATACAAACGTATCATCTATCCAACAATTCAATTTTCGAGCTTTAGGATGAGCCAAGGGCTGATTTGAAACCTCATCTGAGACTCTTCAGGCTGTGCTCTCTGGAGCAACTGAGGTAATTTATGCTTTGTAAAATTATTCCTTGCAAAAATGAATTAAAAAAAAACAATTTTATGATAACAAAGTTAAAAATAAAGTGCAATTTATATTATTGTATGAATATTTTGTGATCCTATCTCATGTCTTTTATTCATCATAATATAATTTTCATTTATTCCGTCATTTAAGAACGGCTTATTTGTTTTTGCAAATGAACACTTGTTGTGGTTTATAGCCAAACGAAACATTCATAGCCGCTGTAAGCGAAAGAAAATTAAATCCATAATTGTTTCTCTATTTTTTTTTTTTTTGCAATTGGTGTAATTCTCCTCCAGTGCACTCCTCTCCTCCCTCAATTTAAATTTTTCCGTTTGCACTGGGCATCCTCTAAACTCTACATGGTGAAAACCACTGAAACACGCAAAGCCCTCATTCAAATATCGCCCCCTCCACCACATTTGCACCTTTTGTTGGTCACTCAGTTTTTCTTAGTTGATCACCTGCAAAATGTACACTAACAAAACATGCAACAGCTTAGACAGGCAGTTAAGAACTCTGTATTTGGGATCTTGGTAAATCAGGCTCATAATGTACTTTTACGACACCAAAAGCACATATTCCATATCAGGCTGGACAATGTGCTAGTTTTACTTTATAATATATTCAAAAAAATATTGATCATTTGTTTTTATTTTAAATTTATAATTTTGCAATCATTTTATTTTTTGAATGACAGCACTACAACAAACAAAGATCTACATAGGCTTAATGGTTTACCCTTCACTTCTGTGTATCTGCAGACTGAAAACACAAAAATTAGCATAATACACACTTAGCCAGCCAACCGGAGATAATCCTGCTAATATATGCTGCATAAAATATGACGTGCACTATTTAATGCATCCACTAAAGTTCACGCCAAGTGGAGCAGCAGGGCCGCTGAGATAAAGTGCAGTCGAGTGAAGACGATGGGGCAAATCAGTGGGTTAAACACCATGTCCTCACTCCACCTTTCCTATCATACACAAGTTCATTTAAATTTTTACCACCCTCACCGATTGGATCTTTGACCGAAACAGACGGGGCAACCATGGAAATAATAGCTGTTTACTTACCAAGTTACCATCTTTGTGTCTCCAGGAAATAACCCTGCTCTGATCTGGGTTTATTTTTGGATTTATATCTGCTCTGTGCAAGTATGACATTGTAAACATGTTTCTATTAGGAATACAGAATGGCATTGCTATAGGAATTGCAGTGATTTCTTGCCTTCTACCTTTGCTTTGGTGCCTGCCAATCTCAGAAATACATTGAAAATGATTGTGGAGTGCACATGAAGGTTAGAGCATTAATTTTTCATAAGCTCCAATCAGTTACTTCCTCCTCTATACGTGACAGTGACTATAATAAATTGAATAAAAACATCTTTCCTTAACAATATTTCATACAAAGTCTGACATAGATCTAATGGTTCTGATGTGAATAGGTCGAACACAGGTCGATGTGTTCGTTATTCTGTTCTGAAGCAATGAAAGCAAGAAAGGGAGAATGAGATCGAGCAAGGGAAAAAAAAACAATAACGAGCAATGACTGAAATAAACATAAAGATGAACAAAAAGAATGGATTAAAAAAAGACTTTTCTACAAAGTCAGATAAAGACACTGTAGTTAAATCCAGAGGTTTTTCTGTGAACTAACCATGATCTTCTCTGCCTCATAAAATCCTCTTCTTCTCCATCTCCTCCTCCTATGTACAGGCATTAAAAGACCTGTATTATAGAAACTAAAGAGGATTTTGTTCAGGGGTATTAGCTTGTGTTTAATTGAAGATGGTGCAATTAAAGATTTTTTGGAGCAGTAAGAAAAATGGTCATGGATTTTTGTGAACAGATGAAATATATATTGCAATAAAAGTTGAGAATGTGGGATACAGGGGGCAAAAAAATGAGACGGATTAATCTATATCATCGAAATGTGTGTGTGCATTTGCTTCACCTTGAAGCAGCACTAGGCTGAACAATCAGATATTTGATCTGGGCTTAGAAGGAAGATTTAATCCCCGGAACGGTGAAAAGGTTTTCTCCCAAGTTGCATTTATGCAATTTTGCCTTCTAGTGCAATTCTATAGAAATGTATCACTGCAATTTCAACACCCGGGCCAGGATTAATTTGTGTTGGTATCTATTTGTAAGCATTTGTGTGTGTGTGTGTGTGTGTGTGTGTGTATGTGTGTATGTATGTATGTATGTGTGTGGGTGTGAGAGGTCTTGAAATCATCTGGTCTGTTTTGTGAGTGTGGGGCTGTGTAAAGTCAAGATTAAAATTTTAATGTGTGAATATATTTTGACTTTCATGTAATTTTTGATGTGAGCAAGACATAAAGGGCATGGCGTATTATAAAGGGACAGCGTTACAGCATGACATAAAGGAAAAAAGAAACACCAAAGAGCACACACAGAGAAAAAAAGATCAAAAGTAAGAAAAAGATGTTGCTAAAAGGACAAGTAGGGGAGCTCCTAGCTGTGATGTAACTGGAGTGGTAGTGTGGTAACAAAACTTGCAAATATTTTAAAAACTTTTTTAGATGACTGAAACTTCTGGGTGTTGACTTAAAAATGGCAACAATCCCCCAAAACTGCTGAAGTAGCACAGTTTGCTGGTTAACCAAAAGGATTTTACTCAATATTCATACAACTGTGATTCTCCCACTCCTTTTCTTTGAACATCGTCTTAGAAAGTAAACTTGATTTCATGACTTAAAATGTCACTTTCATCTCTCTATGAAAGAAAGGAATCTCTGTGTCTGTATGTATGTATGCATGTGATCACTCTAGTCTGCTGTGTTACCACAGCCAATCAACATTTACATTCTCCTGATGTTACATTCATCCCAACATCCTGATGGTATTTATTTATTTATTTATTTCAAACATGTTAAAATAATAAAATAAAATGTACAAGCAGTGAAACAACAACAACAACAGCAAAAATAGACCATATAAAATGAACTTTCTGTGAACAAAAAGTGTCAATGTTTGAAAAGAGCGTAGGATGAAGTAAAAACAATTGTAAGTCCTACCCCTTTTTTATACTTCTATTTAATTTTTATTAGAGTTTTCAATTAAACAATTTATAAACAAAACATTCAAAGCAAATCAAGAGAAAAAGAGACCATTAGCATAAAAACAACAACAACAAACAAACAAAAAAACCCAACACAGGTCAAAAAAGAAAACAAAACACTACTAGTCTCATACCAGATTACATTATTCCATCTCTTTGTTCAGCCATCCTGTATCTCTTCAATATATTATTTTTAAAGGTTTCCCCATGTTTGCATTTTTTGACTACAATTGTTCCAAAAATTGACTTCCTTTACTGATGTACAATGAAGTTTAAGATTTTTCCTGATTAACTGTTGAACACACATACACCGCGTCATTTGAAACAACTTTTGGATATTGTTTGGTTACTGCTTCATACACCTCCTACTACTGTCACCAACAAAGACGCAAGGTTGTCAAGTTTTGCAACATTTCTTGGACTTCCACAACTCATACAGTGCAGAAATGGTGATTATATTGGCCATACTTCATGAGAGAAAATGGCAAGTACCCTCCTCTTCTGAACAGGCTAATATTGGGGGACTTTGTGTTTTCCTTTGGCAGTTGAAGACAATGTGATCCAGTGGGGTAATGTGCTAAGTTACTCGCAAATAAATTGCTTTCATCTTTTTCTTTTTTTTCTTTATTGGTGTCAAGGCCACGAGGGCAAGCAGGACCCACAGAGCAGAGTCACACAGGGAAGGTGCAATCAAAAGCCGTTTATTCCGATCCAAATCAAAAAGCAGGTAGTCAGTAAGAATCAGGCGAACGTACAGTAACGTAAAGCAGGCTCAAAATCCAAAAATCCAAAACTGATCAAAACACAGAAACACTGGGAAACACAAAGGGAAAATGCTGGATGACTTTCTGGAAGAACAGAGAAGATGATCTGGCAAAGGAGGGAAAGGAGAGCACAGCTTAAATACACACCAGTGGGTGGGGAGACAAGACACAGGTGAAACACATGAGGGTAATAGTCAAAAGGTGGGAAAGAGAACAAAGGGAGGAAGTAAACAGAGACAACACAAGGGGAGACAAAACTATCAAAATAAAACTGGAAGTGGAAACAAAAACTAAACTGACCCTAACAAAGAGACACTTACACTAACTGACCCTGACAAATGGTTTATTTGAAGCAGGGACAGTGTAAATAAATGAATTGCACCAGTTACAGCACATGCTAATTTTCAACTGTTGTCACTGGACTTGTACTGCCAATAACAATATAAGCAAATGTAACAATAATAATAGTAACAATAGTAACAATAAACATAATAGTGGTACACAGCACTTATATATACCCCTGTAGGACAGACTAGAAAAGCATTATTGGGCCTAAATGAGGGCATTATTTTCTGACTGACCACACCTCACCTGTGACACCCTGTTACATGAAACCTTGTGACATAATGGGCCCTATCTTTTGCTTGTCTGTGGTGCAGGGGCCAAACGCTCGGCGCAAAGGTTTTAATTTATCCAAGTTATGTAAAACTCCACCTTTGCTGTCTCCTGCCAGGAGGGGAAACTGTGGCCTGCTCTTTGCACTCCTAGTGCAGAGCAGATTCTCCTATCACAATCACCTCATCAGTTAATGGGTGTGTGTTTGGCTGGAGATGCAATAGCCAATCAGAAAGTCTGCTCTCATTACTTTCAAGATCAGGTGAGCCCATGATGCAAACACTGGCGGGATTACCAGGTGCAAACAAAGAGAAAAGATTTTCAAGTCTTGAGACAGATCTGCTGGTTTTATTAGTCAAAGTGCCAGAGCTTTTGATCACCGAATAACGAGCAACACTTTTAAAAGTGGCCCCGACACGACTTTTAATTGTGACGTGTTTGAAATCGACAGATCCAGCTTGAAAATGAAGAAACTCTGAAAAGACTGAATGAGTTTCAGTAAAACACAGCAATGCAGTTGTTGGACCCTGATCAAAGCTGGCAGATGCTACGCTCTGATTGGCCTGTTTATGTTAGAGGGTGGAATTTTGCAAAGGGTTAATTGCAGAAAGCTCAGGAGGGAAAGTTGCTCCTCCTGCTTTAGCAACAACTGCATACATGGCAAAGCAACCCCCAAAAAACTGAGACTGACATATCAAGATGATCATCTAAAAGAGAGAGCAACAACAAACAAAATAAAACTCAAGCCAGGTGAAGGGGGCAGAGCTACAGAGCAAAAACAGGGTGGGAAGATGGGCAGCAGAGTTGCTTCCTTAGGAGTATCATGCTACAGCTGGCTTGATTTCCAGACGTTGCTAATCTTAGCTTTAAGAAAGGGACACCACTATCCTTTTTCATTTTCGTTTCTTTCTGTCCACCATCCGCTGCCTCCTTGTCTTTCACTGTGTGTAAAAACAGAGAAAAAGGGAAGGACACAGTTCACAGACCCTAGACCATCTGTTCCCTCTGATTAAAGGGGAGTGTAAATAACCTTCTGGCCAAAAATTTATATCAATTTAATAAGAGGTGCCATCTTGTTGCTTATCTAAGCCAAAACTCTGTATGTGTGTGTGTGTGTGTAATTTAAGATCTGTGTGTGTCCAGTCATAAGGCCCATGGGCAATGACTGTGCCGACTCATCTCATCTTTTCCACCTCTACTCTCCTGAGTCTGCATTTTCATCATTCAAATGACTGTGTTTGTATGTGTGTGTGTGTGTGTGTGCGCGCATGTGTTTCCGTCTGTCTGAGTGACTCTGTTTATGTGTTTATGCATAAAACATGTTGATGTGTCTGATTCTGCAGCTCCAAAATGACTAGGTGGCCAGACTGCTCTCAGATGTAGTCGCTCCCTGCCTGAGTTGGGTAAATAAGAGGCAATGAAGGAGCCAAGACTAAAATCTCTGGTGGCCTCACAGCGCTGGCCTCAGCTTAAGCGTCTCACCAGCCAACATATCCACAGCATAATGAGTTAGAATCTCCCTGGAGTATTGGGATAAATCTAAACATTCAGTGTAACCTATCAGCATGTGCATTCTCTCTCTCTCTCTCTCTCTCTCTCTTTCAGTCTCTCTCTCTCTGTCTCCTTCTGTGTGTGTGTGTGTGTGTGTGCATGTGCGTGCTTATGATTGAGGTTCCTCTCCCAAGAGCGCTTGGGTAAATCTAAATGCAGCTCATTGGCATAAGAGGATTTAAGTTTTTGGTTGTCGTGTTAATGAGCTGTGATAAACACCAGCGGATAAGTTGCATGTTACACACACTCGCAAGCAAATGATAGAAAAAACACAGGATTTACATTGTCAGTGTTACCATGGAGATTTCCCATGAGCCTTGATGACTGCAGAATGTGTGCAGCCCCATTTACTGTCCCTCTGGGTCATAGAAGAGTAAAACTAATAAAACTGACACTTGTGGTTAAACTTAAAAAGTTAAATAAAAAACTAAAAATGAACTACATGTTCATCGCAAGAAGTACACTTTAATCAATTGTTTCACAAAGAATTTTACAACATAATGTCATACAGAGGTTTGAGCCTCACTAAGAAGTTTTCAGCCCAAACAAAAACTAGCCAGCCCAATAACATTACTGTTGACTTTGTAAATTTCTACAACCGGGTTTCATTTGCCACAAAAAAATCTGCAAAAGTGTCCTCAAAAGCATCCAGTTTTGTCACCAGAAATACTGTTGAAAATTACCTCTTCATGCAAAAATACGTGGGTTTGGTTGCAGTAACAATGGTTGTATGTTCTGACTGTTGCTAAAATTGCCATGCTGCTGTTTTGGCAGCCATCATGCCACCAACGTCCTCTCCAACCTCCCTGTGACAAAATGCAGCTCATATAGGCCTGCATATAATCAGAACTACATCGGGCTTTTATGTAGTTAGTAGTATGATACATTACTTGGTTTAGGGTTAGTAAGCGAATATATATCAATTATATACTGTATATTCAATATGTACAAAAAGTCAAATATTGTTCCTACAATGGCACTGTCCATGGTGCTGAATCCGGAGCAGACAGAAGCAACTATACTTTGTAAGCTACGGCTGTCACAACTGTTTCATGTCAGCAGTTATCAACTTCAGGACTTTGACTGGCTTTCAAGCAGTTGATTTTAGTCAAGCTTTGGGACATTAAGACATATTTCTTTCTTCCTCTTGCTCCATGTCTGCTGCTTTAGTGCCCAACACAGCACAAGTTTGTAGTCATGTGCAACAACTATGACTTTTGAACAACTTGGTACCACCACCACCATTACCATATATTCTGAACAGATTTGTCTGTAATTAAAAAAAAAAAAAATTCTCGTCACTTTTAAACAGAAAATAGAGGGCTAAAAATCAATCACAAATCAACAAAAACCTCACTGGGACAAAAACAAAAACTTATTACTCTTAGAATTTCTTTTTAACTGTATTGCAACTATGAATCCATTTTCGGTGATGAAAGTCTGATGCACTGATTTTTTGTTTGTGGTTTTTTTTTTTAGCTTATTTTTACTTTGATCTCGAGTACTTCTTAAACCGGAAATGAAGTTCCCAGACTTATTTGATCTCAGCTACAGGATAGGGGTTTCACCAACTAATCGACAAGTCGACTATCTTTACCACTAGTCAGTGCTGTGGGCAGCAATCAACTTGTCGTGGACTAGTTACATGTGCTTGATTTGTTCTTCTTTTGTTTAGAAGAGCCTCACTGGTAGGCTATTTATTTTTCTGTCAAGATCATAAAATGTAATCCTTACATTTTACAGTGGATTCTTGAATCCTCTGCAATACAGAATACAAATTTTACTGTTCAGAAGAACCCCTCTTTGTGCATCTTTGTGCCGTATCGACTAGTCGACTACTATCAAGAAAATCTTGGCAACAAATAAAAATTGGGAGTTATGAAACCCCTGCTGCAGAATTGTTTTATCATGCACCAAAAAAAAAGAATTCTGTTAGAATGGTATTTTTGCTGCTATAAGTGCTTAACATTGTACTATATTTTAGTTGTAAATACTCCGTTTTTTATGAATCAATTAAAAATTTACTTGAAGGAAAGCTAACATTTGTTAAACTTTCCATCATTATTTGGGCTGGTTAAATAAACCGGTGGATCTGCCAGTAAACCTGCCTGCAAAGGTCTTTCCTGGAAGACTTTCAGAGCTGTAGCCTCTCCTTCCATGTACTAACAAGACAATCTCCTCCACCTGTTCTCTCTCAAGCTCTTTATGATCAGAAGTTGTTGTGCAAGAAGATAACCATCATCATCCTCACCATCTTCTGAATGATTTACAGCCTTTCAGCGGCAGTCAAAGACCTGCCAGTCACCCTCAGTCATGGCCATGTTCTTTGTGCATATCAGCAATCATATTAGTCCTTATGGATATGTGCGCATTTATCAATATGCACCAGTGTCTGTGTATGAATTTGTGTGTATGCTTGTGTGGGAGATCATGCAGCATATGAGCTTATGATGTAGAATAAACCATGGCTGTCCCTCAGCACCAAAGTGTTAATAATGGAATAAGTAGCTTTATTTCTGTTATGTATTATTAAAAGAGATTATGCACACAGCACATCTACAGGGACAAATGAATAAGCACCGAATTAGAAGCATGGAAGTGTGTCTGCAAAGCGTTCTCACTGTTCATGTTTGTGAAGTTCACTTTGGTGTGCTTTGGTCTGTATGTTTTTGTACACATGGCATGTTAGCATGTGCTTGTCTGTGTATGTTGGGAAATTTGAATAATCTAAATGTATTATGCAGAATTTGAGGACTGTGGATCAAAGATTTCGATGTCAAGAACTGTAGAAAATGACTGTTTCATTGGGATATTATGCATGAAACCACAAAACAGTAAAACGAAAAGCATTTTGGAACTATTGATTTCAACTGGCATGATATTTCACATGCAGGGTTGTCTTTGATTATTTAAAACTGTGTCTACAGGGTTTCCACTGGTATTATTTGGGCGTGGCAGCCCGGCATGGCAAAATTTTTGTTGAGACACCTACAAAAAAGAAAAAAAGAAGAAGAAATGAAGTGGCATGTTTTTAGGGAGTCCCGCTTTGGTGAAACCTGCCCCGCCCCACACAGTGCACTGACATCATTCTTCGGTTAAGAAAGTTAAGAAAGAGAATTGCTAACTTAAGTATTTTCAAAGGAAAAGAAAAGTAGACAAGAGCGGAAGGCAGAGCAGGCATTTAGTGAGCCAGAGGAAACGTAAAGTTACGTGTTAACGTTCATGGTTCAGACAGTCTAATGAGCCTGGCAGATATGCATCTTTCTGCTCCCGTTCAGACAGATGTTTACCTGACCAGAGTCCATTAAATCACAACCACATTTGCGACTAAGTCTGGTGATGTCAGGCTAAAAATAGCGCCAGCCCTAAGAAAAATCATTTGGCTCGGTGACCTTACCCACTGATCGTGACTCTTCTGATTAACTCCAATGTTTCATTAAAAGTCTGTTCATCTGCCTCCTTCTCTTGCAGCCATATTAGCAAACAAAAAGGCATTGAAAGCTAGCAGTCACGACTGACTATCCTCTTCTGCATAGAAAGGTGTAGTTAGGCTATGGGTGTACAAACCTGTCTTGTTAGAAAAAGTACGCAATGCTGTCACTGAAAAATCACTACATTAATTCATATAGTTCAGTTTATTGTTTTATAAAGTTTATTCATCACCATGTATAAAAGAACATTGATCTTGCAGAGAAAAGATGCTTTGTGCCAGATAATAGCACTTTGCCAATTTCCATCTGCAGTCCCTGGGCAGGACAACACAGAATACAGCACATAGAATACAGTTAAAAAAAAAACCCTCATAGACATGCGAAGACCAAAGACTCACACATAAGTTACATGTAAAATTACCATTAGCATCTAATTTAGAATTGGTTTACCTTGATAAGGAGGGAGGGAGTGGAAGGGGTAGAAGAGAACACAGGGAAGGCTAGATGAGGAGAGAGAAGAAGGGCGAGCAGAGGTGTACAGGCAAGGAGAGCAGAGGAGGAGAGTGCAGAAGAGGAAAGAGAGAAAGATCAGGCAAGCATAGATACAGATGGCGTCTTGTCACCATTGGGGATGTGGAGTCAGCGTGAGGGAAAACAGTCATTCTCCCAAGCTATGAAAGTGCAGAATGTACTTTTAAAACCCCGCAAAGCAAGTTTACCCTTAAAATTAATGTTGCTGTCGTGTCATATATAGAGCCACTGCTGCCACCTGACAGGGAACAGTAGGAAAAAATAACAAACAGAAACAAATCTGACTGTTGTCAATATCAAAAAAATGACTGGGCAAATAATAAACTTCACAGCCCAAAATGTCTTTCCTAGACATCTTCTGCCATCTGATTGAGTCGCCTTGTAAGAGACACTATTACATGTACACTAGATATGAATTAAATTTAGACTACCATATTATCAGAACCCTACAGCCATTAACTTTAGGAGGAAGGTTGATGAGCATCTGGCCTAATATCGCTCCAAATTTGCTTTTCATGCGTGTGTTTTTGGACATGGATCAGCAGTCAGTTATGAGTTGTCTGACCTCCCAAAATGATGAATGGGCCAACTTTACCCATGTCCCTGCCAACAAGCAGCCATTGCGCTTGGGATGCCTGTTTCCTCTTGGAATTGTGAGAAGGACTTTTCCACCATGAATAGATTAACTGTAATTAAATGTGTAATTTATAGTACTTTTTGTCCCCCCACCTTCTCTGAGCTTTCTTTCTTTACTAGCAGGTGAAGACACACCTGAGCAACAGACTGCATGGAGAACACCCAGCTGCACTGCATGTGGCTCTCTATTAATGGGCCTCCTCTCAAGGACTTCCCATATCTAAGGGCCCTGGAAGTGTTGCACAAGAAGCCCTGAAGAGTGAAATGCTCCAACAGATCCTGTAAGTTTTGCCACTAAACAATGGAGTAAATCAGTGGACTTTCAAACTGAGGCGGAACGCGGACAGAAATTCCTTCTTTATCATATGATAAAACTCACATTTCATACAACGCAATAGAAGGTCATTTTTTGTTTAGTTTGTTAGTTGTTTGTTTTCATACTTGTAAACAGTAAGAGTAAAACAATGCTCATATCTGCATTTTATTTCAGCA
>JAQFJA010000024.1:10329886-10346935 GCA_029874485.1 Naso brachycentron
AATGAAGATGGGAAGGTGACGAACTTTCCAGCCACCCCGAGTTATTATGACCAAACACACCAGCACTTATCAATGTGCACTCAATTCAGCTGTTGTCAAGGTGCACTTAACACTTTTATATTATTATATATTACCTACAGTACACATAAAAAAAAGTTTTTGTTTTATTTTTTTTGTCGTCAGTCTCATTTTTGCTGTCCCATTCAGTGTTTTGGAATAGTTACTGATGAGTTTTATAGTTCATGTCCAGCTCTCTCACTATGTGGTGTGTTGTCACAAGCTAGCAGCCTTTCCATTGAGAAGTGGATCACGTGATTTTTTTAACATTGTTGTCAGCACGCTGACATCCTCTGTGTTCAAAAGAACTCAAACAGCTTATGACTAGTTTAAAATGAGTTACAAAGGTAGAATTTAATCGCACACGTGCCTCAAATTACATTTTACGGTTTGCACTTTTATATATTTAGCCACAAATACAAGTGAAATGGTTGCACTGTGAGCCCTGGATACTGTACTCATCTTTCTGCACTATTCACTGTATTGTTGCACCACATGTGTGATTGCTTAATCCCATTTTCATCGACTGTATTTCTGTGGTAGGGGATTCCGTGCATTCAGTTTTCATAATGTTTTCTGGTTGTTATAAGCATGGACTCACCGTGTTGTAGTCATACCAGCGAGTATTAGGAATATAGCCATCCACCGTGGTGACTCCCTGGCAATAAAAAAGTCAGCTGATCAGTTACATTAGTCCTATCAAACAATCTTTAAATAAAAAGGAGCCAACTACCTGAAATAACTGAAAAGTTACATTCGTGATATGTTTATCAGTGTGTGTATACCGGGTCAAGGGCAGCAGTGATAAGCAGGGCAGGTCCCCAGAGGAACTGCTTGTAGATGTCCCATGTAGCTTTTTCATCGACAAACCTGGGACAGAGCAGTATAGATGCCATTAAGCCTGACTGAAAGAAATGTTACTAATGCTCTCTCTTGTGTCCTCAGCCCAGACGACTGTTCAAGTACTCATTCAGATTTCAATGATTTGAAGACGCAAGCCAAATAACTCTGCCAGACTCGCCCTGCCAGCTCCTTAAATACCATCTGTGACTTTAAAAGAGTCTCTTAAAATGAATAAATATGTCCCTTTTTTCTTACAGTTCCTCACTTTCACATCTGGGAGATGCCAAGTATAGCCACATCCATCTACAGTTGGTCTCTAAACAGTCTCACTGGAATTAAAGCAGAAAGTGCCTTGCTCAAGGGCCTCTTAGTGACAAATGGTGTGGTAAGAGACTTTAAGTTTCTCTTACCCTGTCAAGTTAACCAAATTACCATCAGCTAATAAGAAAAGCTTTAGTGGTTAACATTTTGACAACTCGTTGAAAATTAGTTGGCCACCAATACAGAGTGATGCTGACGTGTAGGAGCACTAAAATGAGAGCTAAACCTAAATTAGTTTTAGTCTGGCAGCCATTCTGCATACCAATGAGAGGCAAAATACAGCATTTTAAATAAGGTTATCATGGCAGCAAATCAGAAGAAACTACACATCCCAGTATCAAAGAAATTATTTGATTAAATGATTACATGTAATTCGTGGGTAATGATGATGGCAGGAAAGATAAGACCTGTGTGTGTTGTGTGGTCTGTGCTTACTCATGCAGGAGTGGTCTGACCACAGTGCTTCCTTTAGTATGAGCCTCATACATCAGCGTGTACAGGTAGGGCAGGAGTGTGTAACGGATGTTCAGGACATCTCGGGAAATCTCTGCGAAGGTGTCATTCCAAGCTACAGGATCTTGTCTCTGATGCAAAGAAGAATGTATAAGTGGACATTTTAAAAGAAAGGAATGACAACATACACGATGCGGCAAATCCATTTCTTTTACCTTTGCTCCTTTATTTTGGTTTTTGAAAGGCTAAAAAAAACACATGACCGCCCAGACTCCTCATAAAAAGCTCATGAACTGCTTTCAAAGCTTGAGCTACATGCCGCGCCTAGTTATGGTTGTTATGCTACGAATGGACAATTACTTTTTGTTCAGGGGAGGTGTTTTGTTTACCTAGTTTACAGACAGGTGGGAAAACTGTTTTGAGGAATGCATGCAAAATGTCAATGTCATACCTGTAAAACATCCACTAAGCGAGACTGTTCACATGTAGCTTGAGTTATATTTTCAGTGTTTGAGTGAACAGATTCACTTTGTTCTCTCACTTACCACAGAGCGACATGCAGATCTATTTAGAAAAAAAGTCGACATCATACAAATGCATTTCTTTAAGATCTGGCTGCTGTGGAATTAATGTGCATTTACACACGGTGGCGTGTTTCTTATCTTGTCTGCAGAGTTGACTTTGGATTTCACAACATGCTGAAAATGAATAACTTTAAAATGTTACCATGCATGACGAGAGACAGACAGCAACACTTGCTGGTTCGAAGCCTGCCAGAAATATTCACATGGCACGCATTTATGCTGAAAAATGATTCCCAAAGTGTTCTGTCCCACACTGTACTGACATTTACCTCATTTAAATTGGCAACAAGTGTCCCCTTAAGAGGCAAGGACAGAAAAAGAGGACACAGTGTACTGTCATTCTCCAGATATGGGCCAATATAAAAGCTCATATTCAGGGACTGTATTGAGGACAATAATCAGTTTGGTAAACTACAAACACATGCACACACACACACCTGGAACATGCCATCGCCATGTGCACCTCCCTTTGACAACCTGTGTGTGTATGTTTATACATATGATGGTGCATGTTTAAGGGACCTTTTTCAGTATGTTATGCACTTATGTGTGAATCAGTGTGTCTCCTTCTCATGTGTTTGCCTTTCAATTTAAGAAAAAAAGAAAACCATAAAACAATATCATAAAAATCATCCGGGAGGACCAATAAAAATGGCAGACATTTTCTTCCCAGCTGCAATTTAGCTGGGTCACGTTTGATAATAGTTATTAAGTGTAGCCCAGTGGTTACCAAGTACAGGTCTAACAGCACATGATTGAATTCAGAACATTTCCATTACTGTATGACCTGAGGAGTTCACCAGGATATCGTATTATATTAATTTTCTACAGGAGTTCACAAGGTTATATTTATGTGGAAATGCAGGAGTTCCTACCTGACTTTCATTTCAGCTCCCCTCCTTATGCATTCTCATACTTTACAATGAGATGTGTGAAGCAGGAAGTAATTTCTAGGGATGGGTATGATTAATCGATAATTGATTTTTATGAACTCTGTCGATCACGTGAAATTTTATTGATCCAGTGTTGGTCAAATAGAGGTTGTGTTGCGCAGTGAGTCTTCAAGCAATGGATAAAATTTCACTACATGGCAGCAATGAGACATCTTGCCACCAGGAGGCCATATTTTACTAGTTCTGGGAGACAGAGAAAATGGAAATACTCAGCTGTCTACGAGCTGCCGTAGATATCAAATGTAAACATGAATAGGTCAGGGCAGAGTTTGGTGTGGGACCATTTCGCACTAAAAAATGACAAAGTTCGTTGTAAACACTGCGCAGCTGTGTGTAAGTACAACACAACAACAACCCCAATGATTTACCACTTGAACAAGGTAAAACTGACCGTGGTTGATGTCAATGCATCCTTCTCTCAACCTACCATCACCTCAGTCTTTGCATGGAGGAGCTGCGATGCACAAAACTGTCAGCCCAAAGTAATTTTTCACACAAAGTGATGTTGCTACTAACTGGTTGGTTGTCAAAACAAGTGACTTGCCTTACATTTTAAAACTGGCTTTGGCGGCAAAAGTATCTGCAGGTGACACCATCAGCTGACTTAAGTCGAGCTGAGACGGACCACTTTACTCCGCTGCAACTTTTCCTGCAACCGTTTTGTCTTGTCGTGAATCTTTGATGTAAACTGGCCTTACAAGAGTGAGCGACAAATGGAACAAAACATGAGCTGGAGCAAAAACAGGGATGGGAGGGTGCAGCGGAGTTTCTTCCTTAGGATTCTCATGCTACAGCAGGCTTGATTTTCAAACATTACCTACTTACGCTTTAATAGGATTTCATGCAGCTTTTTTGACAGTTTTGTAATGGATCAAATATTAGTGCTGTTTTTTCAACCTACTGGTGCCTGGACTGCAAGAACCAGATCTATATGTAGCACTTTTCTCAGACATGCATCAGTTACTGTTAAAACGACTGTAAGTAAGAAAGTAAGTAACTAAAACTTTTTTTATAAAGCACTTTTCTAAACGTAAGTTACAAAGTGACTGTCCTAAATGTTGCAAAACTTTTGCTGGCAGCTATATGCACAAGTAAAACATGTAAAGCCAACGGGATGCGTTTAAATGCTGACAAAGTCCATCAGATGTCACTCACAGTTTAGTAAAGTGTTCCTCACCTAGAATTCCCTCTCGGTGGATAAAGCTGGATAATCACAATCCAATAGGATAATCACCCAAAAAAACCTGCCTTATACTTTTTAACATTCAGTCACACGAATCTTGCATGACTTGACAATTTTACCACTGTCTGTTGGGCCCTCAAGGGGGCCTTTTTATCTGCGGAAAACCAGAGTAAGGATAGATGAAGAGATGAGAACAGGGAGTGCTGAAGTCAGAGAAGCGGACAGAGAATTCTTCTTATGAATTCAATTAATTTATGGCCACATTTGTGTGTGGCAAAAGGTCTTGTGACACACCGTGAATGTAGACAGATATGTATGTGAGTGCATGTGCATACTCTTTCTCGCAAAGGAAAAATGAGGTTAGCTGGTTGTGTCAGCCCTTCTCATCTGTTCTCTCCTCCACTTGGTCTCTCTCCTCCATTATCTGTCTGGAATCTGCTCCCTCACCTCATCTCATAAACCTGTTGAGTTTCTGTTTTGCATTGCAGAGCTCACATCATAAAAGAAAATATATTTAGACAAACAATATGTCCCCTTGGGTTTATAACAATATGCACGACTCAAATATGACTACGCTCCTGGAGCAACTGGAGGAGAATATATCTTGTGTAATTAATTTTGCGTCGTTCCAATATGACTGTGGACACTGCAGTATATTGCTTGTGCAGTGAAATGATCTCAAGGTCAACAATGAAAGTTGTCTGAGGGCAAAGAGACACAAGGCGTGACAGAGCTCTGGGAATGACTCTGCAAAAACTCTCCTCTCTTTCTCTCGCCAGTGTCTCTGACCTTGTGTACCCTCCGGCCTGGTTTGTGGAGTTAATACTTTGTTGTCAAACGCCTTGTTAAGCAGACTGGAGGTTACAGTCGCTAACCGTCTAATGATTGGGGATTTTATGTGGCTGACTGGAAAAATAATACAGATTTTACAGTAGACTACAAAAATAGCTGACCTTGATTCCCTTCTCCAATTTCCCAGACCTGCTTTGTGTATTTTTATTCTCCCTCACCAAACACCCTCCCCTCTCTCTCTCTCTCATCCCTTCTCTGACTTGATCGCAGGTGTTTCGAAATAGGCATATTGTTTATTCAGCCTCATCCTGGCTGTCACATCCTTATCAATGCCTTGTGTCACCACCATTTAACTTGCTAAATTGCCATCTTGTTTTATTCTCCGCCAGTTTAATCCCTTATCATTTTTTTTCTTCCTCTGTCTCCAAGCCTATGAACTTCCGTTCCCCTCCTTGTCCCTTTATCTGTATTTGCTTGTCAGTATTTCACTATTCAATCCCTCTGTTCTTTTCCTCCTACTTGGTATTAACACCTGTTCTGTCATCCCACCAATTCCCCCTCTGTGTCTCTCATTTTTTCTCTTCCTGACTTTGTCCCCTCCACTCAAACTATAATTTCGTGCGGCTCCCCTCTCCTGCCGTGTGTTTTTTTTTTTTTTATTTTATCAATTTTTCTCCATGTTTAAACACCCATTTGCAGGCTATTATTAAATGATTGGAATCATGGGGTGTCTGTGTGCGTGAGAAGTGGAGGTTAGGTGGTGTGCAATAGTGCCCAGATCACCTTGAGAATTCAATTATATCCCCACACCAAGCTGTTAAAAAGGCACAGACACTGACACACACACACACACACACACACACACACACACACACACAGGCACACACATCTGTGTCCTGTCTAGTATTGCAGACTCCAGTGCAGAGAAAGTTCGCCCGGTGGGATCGATCTCCGGACGGGCGTTATTGGATTTCTCAGATGTGTTCTAACACTCTAAAGGTCACTGCCAGAATGAATGCCACCGACACTACAAGACCAAACATGTCTATTTTTTGTGTGTTTGTGCATGTCAGCCATAGATTAAGAGACAGATGGCTGGAGAAAGCAACATATCTTTGTAAAAAAAAGGGTGTTGGCAAATGTTTTTCATTAAGCTGTATTAATACAACCTGAGCATCCATTTTTAGGAAACAAGAACATTCTAGCTAAATTCATTCATTCAAGAGTTTGCGGCTTACACAAAACAACAGACTCCCAAAATACTTTCCAATACTCATTTAGATGAGGGAGCAAACACTAAGCATCAGGATATAAAATTAACCGTAACGCTTTGACAACAGCTAAGTTACCAAAAGGAGATCGCTACCTCAAGCATCACAGACACTCACACAGCAGTAAGCATGATTGGTTCGTGTAGTCACCAGCAAAGGTCCATTCTAAACCAGGAAAAACCCTAAATTGTGTTGGATTGTGCACCAGGTGTGGGACAATATGAAAATTTCCTTTGACTATTATCCAGTACAAAATAATTGCGGTTATCGATATTATCTAAATCTTCTTACAACTTTAAAATAAAAACTTAAATTGCACTTAAACATGTTGAAATATTTCGTTGGTTAATATGTTTTTATTGCAGCACAGTTAAGACACACATCTTCTTCAGAGTCTTAAATAAGTTATCATAAACATTTAGGTCCTGCACATTGACACTGATTAAGTCAGACCCAGCATAAAAGGAGGATTTTAGGTGGAGGTGGTTTGTGAAGTGGTTTGCAGAGGAGGCGGAAAATACTGGCGGAAAATACTGGCAGAATAAAGCAGTTTAAATAAGGTGCCTTTTACTAGCCTAGCCAATACAATGGCTAACAGGCCATCAGCTGGTGATCAGCTGATTGCCCTGCTGCCGATGACAGCTAAATGAGAGCTTGAGCTACAGTAAACATATCAAGTATTAGAACCAATATACAGTTTTAGAATTCAGGACATTATCCTTATACTATTATCACTTTTAAAGCCTAAGTAGTCAAGGGGAGAGAATGGCTATCTTAATTTAGATCTTCAGTTATGTGATAAGTGGCAGTAAAAATCTTGGTCTGTGTCTGTGTGGTTAGGAACTATAAAGGTAGAACAGTAATAATATTTGCTGAGAATTTTGTGTAAATATCATCTCAATCTCAATTAAACTTTACAGTTTAGGGGTTAAGTCAAAAATAGCTTGAATGAATGAAAGTATCACTGGCCTAAATATGGCTCCAAGTGAGCTTCTATGTGACTGTTTTTCTTAAGTTGTGCACTCACCGGGTTGCCCTTGCCGTTGTGGTTGCGTGCGTATGGATAGAAGGCACCCAGCTGCATCCAGCGAAGACACATCTCATACTCAGCCGGATTAAAGAACCCACAAATGTCTGCCCCCGTCTGAATAAGAACAGACAAAGAGACTGTCAATGTTTTTATTTATATGTGTGAGGAGAAAGGTGCAAAGAGCACCCACCAACCATAGGACAAAGAGTCACACTGCTTTTGTTGCAAGCATCATGTTACTTAAGTGTCCTTGATCAAGACGCTACACAAGTGAGTGATGTTATGTATCTAACCCCCTTGAAAATGATTTACCATACAGGGATCAATAAGGTTCTTAATTATAATTATTGTTATCATATGCACTGAGGGAGTGAGACACCACAGAAGGACAGTATGTGAGGAAGAGAAGTCAAATAAAGAAAAATAGACCGAGGGGCAAACTAACGAAGACAACAATGGCAACTCTGTATAAAACGAAAATATAAATTATAATTCATCTAATAACAAGTTTTAGGTAGGTCATCACAGAGTAGTGCTATGTCCCTTGGTTGGGGTGGGGCTTGTCATGACATTGTGCCTCAAGATGTCCTTTAAGCCTTGCAAAGAAAATAACATCACTGAGACGGCTGTTTTTCTACTTAGAGAGGACAAGGTCACATAAATAACGTTATGTCTTCTCAAGAACAGCTGCTCAGGTGAGGATACTTACGTAAGAGATGCCAAACATACTGAACTCCATCATGCCTGAACAAAGAAAAATAGGGAAATGTGCCAAATTTAATATTCTTGTTTCTTTTCTCTGTGGCACAGTTTGCAAGCATGTTTGAATAATTAGACAGGACTACTGGTCAAAATACAGACTATCATCATTATGTATGAGGACCAGGTATTATCCCAAGGATAATATTTACATTAATGTTTTTGTGTACCTATAATGGATTTGTAAAGCTGGTCCCAGCCGGAGTAGTTGTCTCCCAGCCAATGTCCGGCCCATTTTCCGCTGGAGGGGTAAGTGGACCTGGTCACCACAATGCCTCTTTTACCGGTCACATCGAGCAGGGCGCTGCACAAGGAAGAGAGATGCAGGGACCACAAGTAAAATGTAAAAGTGTTTTCTACCTCTTAAACAAAGTACATTCATTTTAGAGGAGAATTAGCCAATTAATTGTGCTTTGTTCATTGTTAAATTCAGTGTGGTGCAAAAATGACGCAATCCCTAAGCTAAAGCACCTGCGCTCAAGGTGGTGCTGAGCATCCCAAAGCTCCTGCACAGCCTCCTCACCTTCTTGTGGTGAGAGGGAAATGTCACCACAAGGGCAAGTGCAGTTTATTACAATTAAAATTTGATTAACTGTATATCTGTGGATAGCTGGAAGAAATCAGCTCCTGTGGCTACATTTTCTTAATAAATATGTTTGCAATAAGAGTTTCCGTTTTTCCTCTTCTCCTGCTTCTTCAGGTATATCTACTTGAACTATTTGGTAGCATAGGAGATTATTCAGATTATTACCAGGGTTTCCCCCCGAGTACTGCAAGCCTGGTGGCCCGCCAGGCCAAAGTTGCCCTCCGCCCAGGCTAAGCATTTAAAAGAATTAATTAATTTAATTGTTTGTTTTTTTTTTTAACTACAGTTACAGCTGACAGCTCAGTTGGAAAGCTCACAGTAACCAGCGACCTGTTTAAACGTCAAAACGTAAACACAATCAAACAGCCATCAGAGATCTGTGTGTAGTGACATTCAAGGCACATCTGACTGCAATTCCCCAATAAAAAGAAGATGACGGCCTTCAACACGAGGTTGGTTTTATGACAAACTCCGACTTCCATGGTTATCAGCATTAGCTCGCTATCCAAACAGTAGGGCTAAGAAATGGGGATAAGTCAAAGAGGAAAGATAAAAGCCAGAAAACGTTGACGTTTTTTTAAGATGGTCTAATACTGGAGGTGATGATAGCAATGAGGAAGGCAGGACACCACAAAGCAGCTCCACTGAGACATCAACGGTACAGCCGAGCACTTCATCCCATTGGAACATGTCGCCTCTCCCCATGACAGGTTCTTGTTAGCTCCTCCGATGTAGACGCACTAGTTGGCAAGCTAAATAATCTAAATAGGCCTACAAATTTTTTGGTCACTGACGATGACAATGATCTCTGACTTGTGTTTTAGCAAGCTGAGAGGCAGCTTAGCTTCTTTGCATAAAAAGCACATGGTTCATTTACATATACGTAACATTAACTGCAAATTAAATAGGCCTACATGCCTGTAAAAGTGTACTCTCAAATTTCCTGAAGCCTATTATTTTTCATGTCATCTACATGTGAAGAAATCAGTAGTCTTTGTAGGCTAGTTATTGATCATCATTTAATTTTATTTCTTCACCTATCGGAGAGTATCAGCCTGCATGCAGAATTCGGTTTCTGACTGTATGCAGGGCAGGGGTGGACTTAGTGATTTGGGGGCCCAAGGCAAACTCTGTCTTGCTTTCACACTTTCTCTATCTGGGAATGTCTCAAAACTTTCTCTTTAGTAAAACTTATAGCAATGACACTGTGTTCTTAAGGTCGCTTTAAATGATTATAATTGATGACAATGTAGAGAAAAAGATTTGTTTTTCAGGATGGTCCACATTCACATGTATAGGTTTGCTGATATTGGCCTTAATTATATATGCACTGATATGAAACTGATTTTTAAGGCCAGAAAAAATGCTTGGACCTGTGTTTCAAGAGGTGTAATTTGTCCAGCTGAGGGCAGTCTGTTATTAAATAACTAATAAGTGACACGTTAACTGTTCAGTGCACTGATGTTTGGAATGAAGTTTGTTAAAATGTAAGATATCCTCTTTGTCACAAGTTTATCATAACCACACACCTATCGGTTGATCTATCAAAAAATACTTGCATCCCAATACTGGTATTTGCATCAGCTCCAAAAATCGGTTGGTCCCTAATCTGAACCCCGAAAATACATAGTGCATTGGCTTGCAAAGAGACATGCATGCATGCATGCAAATAAACACATAATACTGTCAGTATAAGTACAGATGTACTTACTCATAAGTGGGCTTGGTGTGAGACCAGCCAAATAAGCTGTGGACGTCGTAGTGTCTGACTTTCCTTCCATCACTGAGTATCTGCTCACTGTTCATGCATAAAGTCTTATGGTTTAAGCCAAGGTGTTGAGACTCCAGAGCTTCAAAGAAAGCGAAGAAAAGCACACAGAAAAATACATAAAAATCACAGAAATTTCTGTAAAGACAAATCATGATGTTAAATTATGGGGAAACCAAAGTACAGAATCATGTGTGTCTTACGTGGCATGTAAGGAGGGTTCTCTAGAAGTGGATTCCCGAGACACTCTCCTCCGATGGTGCCGTGGACAAAACTGGCGGGCTCATTCATGTCCTGCAGATAAAGACATTTGAGTGAAAAGACAATCATGCAGAATGTGATAAAAAGGTCACTTTGTATATATTTTTTTCTTTCAAGTTACTCACAATCCAGATGCCATCAAACTTCGCGGTGAAGTCATAGAAGTCCTTGATTTCTCTGTGCCACCATGTTGCTGTTGAATTGCGAAAGAAGTCGGGGACGGCGGTGTATGACCTGTATAACTGTAATCAGGAAAATCATATGATCAGGAGATGAAACTGAGAACAACCAATTTTGATTTTCTCTCATTTTATTCCCTTAATCACACTCTTCCTCCTTGCATCCATGTTGGCAACAGCAATCTTTCAAGGAGAGCTATTATGTTTTTTCGACCTATAAATGCTGTTACAATGTCAGATAGTCATGTTAAACAATCCCAAAGTGTCACATAATGAGTTACGGGCATTTTGAAGTGATCCCTGCAGGCTGTTTCGATTTGCTCTGCAAGCTGTGTCTCAGAAGTTTTTTTTTTTGTTTTTTTTTTTTTCTGGTGTTACACTGACGTCAATGATTCTTGCTAGACTTTCCTATATGGGCATGCCAGCTCCGTGTACACAATGCTGTGCTTGCTCCCTCCCCTGCTCTCCTCCTCAGCCACCCCTGTGCTCTGCTCTCTGCTTCACAAATTATAGCATTTTGTTATTTACTTCCTCAACATGTGCACATGAGCTGGACTAACGGCTAAACTGCTGCTGAAGGGCTGCTGTTCGCATGTTACATGGGCATATTGAAGAGTCTGGAGCGCAAGCTGTAAGTAACATTATCAGTGTCTTACCTGTCTTTATTTTGTGGCGGTAAGAAGACAAAAGGACTTGTGAGTATAGCAGAGAGCATCGGCGCACACGAGAAAGGGAAAGGGTTATGAGAAAGCTACACAGACAGTTTTGTGAGAATGCTAAACAGAAGGAAGACCAAGGGCAAGGCTCACAGTTTTCTGAAGATCTACAGACTTTACTGTTCATTCAGTTGTGTCTAGCTGCTCTATAGGAGTTTAAGATAAAAATCAAAGATCCAAAAATGATTATATTATGTCCTTTTTTAACACAATTTTTGTTAGATCTATTTGTCAGCATGACAAAATAGGGAAAACATGAGAAAATATTGTACCTGCACTTGTGTATCCCAGTCCAGTGATTCATCTACTGTGACATTGGGGTAATCGGGCCAGACCTGAAAAAGTAAGAAGAAATAATTATAACAGCACACATTATAAAAAGCCATTATTTGCTGGTACATTTTCCCGCTTAACTGGTCGTTGCCATCAATTTCCTCTTACCTTCGCCCACACAATTTCATCCTTGAGTTCTTCGGGCCATTTGATGAAGACATCATCTTGTACACCTCTGTCATAGGCAGGATAGTTTGTCTCATTTCCTGAGATGGCTGGATCCTGGAATTAAAATAAACACAACAACTCTCAGTATTGAAAAGTAAAGATGGGCCAAATGTTCGGTAATTACATATTTAGCCTAGATGGACACGATATCTTCAATATTACCAATATAATAAATTTATACCTGCCTAACAGGTGCTAGGCCTTAAGAGCCCAATAATGTGCCCGTATTAATTGTTTAGGATATGATGGCATTACCAGAATGAAGATGAACCTCATGCCCTCTCCCCTCATGCTGTCAACCAAGGCAGGCAGTCCTGTAAACTCATGGTCCAGAACAAAGTCCAGTTGACGCTCCATGTAGTCAATGTCAGCATACTGCACATCCTGCAGCAGAGACACCAGGCTCAGATTAACTTAAATTAAATCATTTTGTTTTATTTAGAATCAGATAGGAGTTAAAACAACACCAAGCAGTAATTAACCAAATGATATCTTTCAGCATTAAACATTGGTCTTATGTTTTGTACTGTCAGCATTAGAAAACTACAAGATACATTGTTTTGTCGTTGTTGTTTTTTTTATTAGGGCATGAATTTACTTTAGACCTGGGTCCCGTTTCAGAGTTTGTTAATCCTGAAATGAGGGTTTTCTGTTTCAGTAAGGAAGTCAACTCAAACTTGAGAAAGAGGAGTAACTCCAGCCCTTTTCAGAAAGAGAGGTAACTTAAGCTATGAGTTAGTTACTATGGTAACTGAGTCTGTGAACCTGACCTGGTCGGAGCAGGTTTTCCTCAGTAAACCTCACATTTCTCACTGTCTCCTCCATCTGTCAGCAGCAGGAAACGCTGTTTCATTTCCTCATTCATTCTTTCATTCAGCCTGTATATCAAGGGCATTTTAGAGCAGTTTTACCGTCTGTTTGACAAAAAATCCTGGTTGGTTTATAGTCTGTTAGGCATACTATGTTAAACATACTTTTGTGTGAAGCATTACAGTGACCTTTTGTCAAGGATTTTATAGATGAAGAGGCCACATTACTGCACAGGGACAACATCAGGATATGATTTTGAGACCATGACTGACACCAGCATCACTCAAATGTTAATTTATATAGACCTAATTTATTAACAAAATGGGATAAAGGTGAGAGAACATGTGTGTGTGTGTGTGATGTTTGAGAAAAATGCAAAAACAAAAAAACATTATGTTGTGGATACAGCTACACATTGAAATAGCCACTTAATGATTTCTATTTTTTTGCTAAATATGATCAACTGTGTTGATTATTTCTTATATTTCACTTGAACTGTTTCCAAGAATAAATAGAATATCCAACATGAAAATGAATTTGGGTTCAATATGGTTACACCAGTTTTCACCTGTAATATTTTAAGCATGAATAAATATTAAATACATAGGTAGAATACTTTCAAACTTATGTATTTACTCAAACAGCAATTTTCTCCCACATCAGTTTTCTCTCCTTTGTTGCTGCAGCGGTGTTACTATTTTTTCCTCTTAAAAATATGTTCATACTCGCCATACATGCATGAGGATTTATAATTCCACAAGAGAAAAACAGGTGGGACTTTTTTTGTCCACTATTCCCATGGTGAATTATAGCATTGGGGTTTCATTAATTCTGGCTTTTTATGGTTGTGGTGCACGCGCTTAACTCAGAGTGAACGCACATCAGCTTTTCTGGAATCGGAAACTCAGAGTTTCCCATCTGAGGGTAAAACAACTCAGAGTTCAGGGTTAGACTCAGAGTTTGTTGAGCCTCCTTTCTAAAACAGCTCTTTGCTGCATTCAGCTCCCAGAACAATACAACTGGTAAAGAGCTGTTATGCTGTATGAATGTAATTACAATCTGTATCAATAAATGACTGCTGTGAAAAAGGAAAATAATAATTACACCTCAGATTGTATGAAAACAACTCTCTTGCCATTAAGTTAGGAAAAAGAATTGCACATTTGCTACAACGGTCTCAAATGTATCAATCCTTAAAATAGATATGGAAATCTGCACAGTTTGTCCTGACATATGTTAAGTTACACCTGAGATATGAGAGAAGGGAGGGTTTTATTGCCGTGTTATTGTTATTTATAACAAAATCTGTGTTGGTTTCCTGGTGTGTCTGTGACAGTTTTAGGATTGGTTAGTCTGTAAAGAGAGCTGATGTGAATAGAGTAGCTGCATTTTCTGCTTCTTTCATTCCAGTTAATGATGCAGAATTCTTTTTGGCTGGCGTCAGCTCCTCGTAGGTTAGGGCTTTGTGAAAGGGGATCACTTGATTATCGATGGAAATTCTTATGTTCTGCTCTGCATGATGAAGAGGATGTGATTCTGGCCGGTTTCCATGTGGAATATCTTGCAGTTGTCAAACGCAGTGCTCTTACAGACGAATTCTCTCTGTTTTGCTACAAACTTGGTTCTTTATACAGTTATTCAAATGCAAATCCTAGATTTCACTGTCGCAGAGAATTATTGGTTCTGGTTCAAACTGGAAATATCTAGAGGCTGTGAAACTTATGAAGGAATGGATTTCAAATTCAGTTAGGTCACATTTCATTAGGTTACACTGTAAAATGTACCTAGTGTAATCCATCCAAATCACTTCTTTTATTTAATTCAGTTTTTATGTAGTTATTGTCGGCATGCAGTGAATCCTATTGTAAAATATGGGCAGATATCTCTATACTGTACAACCTAACCCACAGTGGACAAGAAGGAACTGTCAGTTTGCATTTGTTTGGATTAGGGTGGGAAAATGACTCCTTGTGTTATGGCACAGAATGAGTTAAATCAGTGTTTCAGCAAAAGCAGGAATTTTTATTATAAAGTCTCTGTTCGGAAACTTACATAGGGTATTCCTGCTGTCACCATTTCCGCGTATAGATCTGCTATCTCCTGGTCATTTTTGTAACCATAGCGACAGAGCTGGAACCCAAGGGACCAATAGGCAGGTAGAACAGGTCGTCCAATCAGCTGTTAAGAAGAAAAACAAACAAGGAAGTCAAAACAGTGCCTCACAAAAAAGTTGTTTTGCAGGAACAGCGTAGGCCTACATAAAGTGTTTGTTTGATTTGATTTGTGTTGGTGTGTGTGTGTGTGTGTGTGTGTGTGTGTGTGTGTGTTTAGATAGGCTAAATGAGAGAGCGCGATGAAGCGAGAAACTCCCAGCTGCTGCAGTTCATCAACAGCGGCCCAGGGCCAGACACAAAACACACCCACACACACACACACACACAACATAGGTGCAGATGCACACAGTTAGACACCCACGCAGACCAGAAGTTTAAGAAGACTTACTGCAGTGTACTCCTGCACCACCATCTCGGGCGTAGGTCCCAGGACTACGCAGAAATCCAGGATGCCTCCCAGAGTGCGGTAGGTTATAGCTGGATTGGGCTGGAAAGTCACATCTGGAAACAAAGCAAACATGACATTTATGTCTCCTACAATCTTATATTTAGTGGCATGTATGTGTCTGTGTCTGCATGTGGCTCACATGTGTTTAAGTATTTAAAGACAAGAGCAAGCAAGCAGAGCAGAAAGGACTGAAACAACAACATCTTTTTATGCTGCTGCTTTCTGAAAATATAAATGCTAAATCTGAAAATTTAGCACTGGTTGAAATAAATTTAAAGGTAGAGACTTTTTTCAATATTCAGATTACTGCATGACATACTGTATATTAAACAGTTGGTGAAACAGCTTTAGAAGGACACTGGCACAGAATGAGTAACTCCACTCATCGTCATGAGAGAAAGAGAGAAATGTATGCATATGGCAGTATGTGTGTGTGTGTGTGTGTGTGATGCCTGTGTTTTTAAAGTGTTTATTACTCCTCAATATGCAAATATACAAAATGAGTGGAGATGAACAGAAAGTGCTCATTATGCTGAATTGGCCTTATGTAAGAAATGTTCTCAATATTTAAGTGACTGACTGTGATTTTCTGTGCATGTGAGAGCAGTTAGTTGCATTTGCATATGGCGTATGTCTGGCGTGTGTCTTTGTCATGTGAGTTTTTCTCACCCATGGCATTGCTGTTTAGGAGCAGCACACCGTGAGCGTCACCATTGTTCTCCAGGCCCATATAGAAGGGATGCACTCCATAGCAGTTTAGCTTGTACTGTCAGAGAGACAGGAAGTAAAATAGAAAGAGAAAGCTATGAGACAAGTGAATGTTGGTTTGAGGATTGGTCTGTTCTGTGATTTGTACTAATGTTTGCTTCTTGACTTCTTTGTTTAATGAGCATTTTTCTTTTCACCCGACAAGGCATTTATCATCGCACACACAGATATGACAGCAGCACTGCTACAATGGGCTTGTTCCTAGTGCTGTCAACATTCATCTGTTTTCCAAACAGTAATGGAACAAATTCCTACAACTATCTTCAATTCAAATAATGTGCATTGACTTATTTAAATATATACTTTCTGTGCTACTCATGGCACCCAATGGTGCTCTCAGATTCCCAAAATTACTCCCTGGCCTGACTTTGAAGACATTAACACAGAACTGGGATTTTATTTGGGGATTTGAGTTGCTTGCAGGTGATATAAAAAAACAAGAAATCCTTAATGTAGCATTCAGAACATTATAATTCATCGCAAAACTGCAGCTTAGTCGTTACCAAACATAGTTTGGCAAATTATAAACAGCAACAAGATCCCCCACCCAACAAAAAAAAGTTTAGAACGAGAATGTCTACTGACCCACCGCTTAAATCAGCTTCTGTGACTGAATATAGTCATTTACCATTTTTTCCCCTTTTTTGATCAC
>JAQFJA010000024.1:10397353-10417245 GCA_029874485.1 Naso brachycentron
AAAAAAAAGGGAGTGCACACTAAAGAGAAGAAAAAAAAGCTGAGCTGAGAGAAGAGAGACAAGCCAGGGAGCAAAGTGCTACTCATGACTAACTCTCGAAACTCAAGGCAATGGGCAGTTTTTTTGTTTGTTTGTTTTTTTAAACAATTTAAAGATACATTACTGGTATAACTCTAAAGAGAAAAAAATACTTAAACAAAATGCAAATACGATCTGATCTGCTACAAATGGAAGGAATGTGGAACTTACTCTGAGTTCTAATGAGGTAACATTCTCTCTTGTACGCCGTGAGTCTTTTGAAAGCTTGAGTTTACTTTCAGTTTAGTTTCCTTGTTAATTGTTCTCAGTTTGCCACATGGCAGGATTTAATTTTTTTCTTCTCCAAAAAGAAAATGTCGCCCTACTGTCTTTTACAAAAGATAAAAGAATATAACATCCCAGGCCTATGTTATTATCCCAGTTTGCCCCACCTGACATCTCATACATTGACTGTCGAACTGTTAATTAAGTTAAGCAAAGTATGGAGCTTTAGGATCAAATTAAAGGTGGAATACCGTCAGTAAAGATAAGGAATTATACTACGATTAGTTAGCATTTAAATTAATGTAGATCGGTATCAGTATGTAATAGAAAGGAAAAAGGGTCCTATATGTTGAAGATGGGCAAAATACAGTGATAATACAATAACACTTAGCTACACAAACCATAAAAGAAAATGGGATTTATTCTGTTTTTGAAAACTATCTTCACAGTTTACCTATCTTTAGAAAGTTTTCCAACACAAAGCTACACCAAACTTCAAGCATTTTAAAGAAATGTTTGACATTATGGTGAATATACGTTTTATTTATTGTCAAGAGTCAGATGAGGAGATTGACCCCAGTCGAATCTGTCGATTAAGCTACTGTCTGCAGCTGATTAACTTAGGTTAGCATAAAGATAAGCAAGGTAAGCAGCTACCATGTTGCTGTGCCTGGTCAACTTATAGTCCAGCATAAATCCAAATAAAACTTGAGCCATACTCACTGTTTTGGCTGTTTTCAGTCTTTGTGCTTTGTGCTAAGCTAACAGTCTCATGGTTGTACTAATGTATATAGTGTGTGGACATGAGAGTGACATCAATGGCCTGGTTGCTACAGCTCTCCAACAGCCCTTTTAAACTGTCATGTGATAGCCTACAAAAAAGAGGGAGAAGGATGGGGAAAATACATGGGGTCAATATGCCAGAAGTGCAAAGCATGGCAGCATGCAGGGAAAAGAGAAAAACAGAAGAGGGTGAAGGAGAGGATGAGGGGAGCCACCTCTGTCTTCTTCCCTCCTTCTTTTTTCTTACACTAACACACATGCATACCATGTCTTTCCATCTCTCTGTCTCTTACATCAACCTGGCTGTCAACCCCGTTGACCTGAGCGATCCATCAGCTTCTGCTGCTGCTCCGAGAGATGGAGGGAAAGGGAACAAGGGGAAAGAGAGTGAATGGGAGACTTCATCTGCACCATCTATGCTCCTTCCAAGATAGGCTGGCAGAGGGAAAGGTGGGGTTAATTCTGCCTCTGAAATACTAAAGGCTTAATCTGTTACAGGTTTATCCATCTGTCATTTTCTGTATAATTTTTTTTTTGTATCTCTCATCATTCTCACTTTTGACTAATGACTTGTCTGCTGTTTCTTTCCACTCTCATGAACTGATGCTAACAAAATGCTAAACACTTCAATTAAATGAAACAGCAATCTTTGTGCAAATCCTCTGATGTATTTTAAAAAAAAACAAAACAAGCAAACAAAAAAAAATAATAATAATAATTTGATGTGATGACCAGTGAAAATTATGATAAATCCCCCTGTTTCTGCCTTGACTGCCCATCCAATTTGCTGCCTGTGCCCGGACTGATGTAATGTACAGCATTACAGCTTTACCTTTACAGTTCATCCTCCTCACCCGCCTGTCCATCACCTGCTCTGCTCCTTGCTTCACCCCTCAGTCATTCTGGAAAACCAAATTATTCACGGAGCCCAGAAAATTACTCAGTTGCAGCGGTTAAGCATGCTCATACATCAGACACTTAAAAATAGCTCGTACCCTTCACCTGACCCCACCTGTATGTTTAAGCCTTCTCTTCAGGTGTGCATAGTTTCACTTCACATCTGCACTGTCTACAGTTTATCTCTTCATCCCCTCTTCACCTCACCTCTCCATCTCATCATTCTCCCCCTGGCTTCTTATCACACCCTGCCCTCTCTTCTCCGGGCAAGATGGAGAGAAGGAGAGAGGGAGAGAAAAAGAGCATGGTGGAAGAGGAGATAGTGGAGAGAAGAGTGACAGCGGCTTACGGGGAAGAGGGTGTGGGTTTTTTTCCTTTCCTGTTTTTTTCTATCTCACTATCCTCTCTCCTCCTAACTCCTTTCCTCTCTCTCTCTCTCTTTCTCTCTCTCACACACACACACACACACACACACACACACACACACACACACACTGCAGGTATCTCTGTTCTTCTCTGTCTAGTTGTGTTTCCTTAAGGGTTCTCAGCTTCACTCATACGCAGCTAAAATCTGCCTGGTGCTGCCCTCACTGCCTGACAGCGGCTGCACGTACACACACACACACACACACACACACACACACATACACACACTCACACACATACGCACAAGCACACACACTCACACATGCCTGTCAACACGCAAAAACTCACGTAAACCTGCAGGGAAACACAGGAGCACTCGCTGACAGGAACTATCTTCAAAAATACGCTGTGCACTCACGAGCAAAGCAGACATGCAAGAAAGACACACATGCAAAATGAGTATCTGTACACTGAGGCAGTGTAGAGCAACATGCTGCTTTTGTCCTGCTTGTGACCGTGAATCAGCATTCTGCCTGAATTATATGGCTGCATTATAGATTCTCTCCACAGCCCACATACTCTCTAGACATTGTTCAGGGAAACAAACACACACACACACACACACACACACACAAGCAACACAGCAGCAGCAGCTAGAAGACCAACAGACATCACTAGAACCTTTTTAAATCATAAAAAAACAAGCGCTTAACGTCAATTTTCCCCTGTTGGTTAGACTGTTTTTTTGTTTGTTTGTTTTTACACCACCACAGAAATTATACAATGACTTAGCTGTGACAAGGAGAAACACATGCTCCTCCTACGTTCACACTTGCAGGCAAAGCTCTGTAAATTATGAACATGCTTATAGCCTTTTCCATAGAAAAAGCAGCACATTTGCAAATCTGCTTTCCTCTCCATGTTGTGCTCTGGGGGCATGTGCTTTGTGGGGTCGTACAGATTACATGAAGGAAGTGACGTTTTTTTACGTTGTTTTCTTAGGCTTTAGTAAAAGGAAATGAAAGAGATCATTTTGTATATTATAAATCATGGCAGGGTGCTTGACAAAAGGTGGTGGGAAAAGAAAAAAAGGCAGCAATGATAAAGATCAGGCTATGCCAAATAATCGGTGCTGGAAAGTCATTTAGTATTTACTTATGTACTGTCCTTAAGTACAATTTTGAGGTACTTGTGAACTACTTTAGTATTTCCACTTTCTTTTATTTGAGAACTCTACCACATTTCAAAGGCAAATATTGTACTTTTTACTTCACTACATTTATCTGATACCTTTAGTTACTAATTAGTTTGTAAAAATTCTAATTAATAAACAAATAAATAATGGAATTGGATTTTAGATTAAGATAAAACTTTGATCTCCAGGGGGGAACTCGTAACTTTTACCAGCTACAACATTAAATGGATGAACACATTAATGAATCAGTAATTGTAATCCGATAATTTACTATACAGTATTCTGAAATGAGACATTCTTCATGATAAGTACGTTTACTTTTGGTACTTTGATTATATTTTCATGTCAATACTTTTGTACTTTCACTTAAGTTTCAGATTATTTCTATGCAATGGTATTAATATTTTTACTTAAGTTCATGATTAGAGTACTTATTGCATTCCTGCAAATAATTGATAACACACTCTGACTTTACAACCAAGACTTACGTGACAAAGATGACTGTTGTTGGCAACAAGGTTAAATTAATATAAACTGCTTTGTGATATATTCATGATGTCGACATAGTTTTCTATATTTTCAGCCCACGCAAAATAAAATTTGAAGTAAAACCTAATCTCGTAAATGCTTGGCTAAACTGTTTTGGCTGTAAAAAGTCTCCAGGTAGCTGTGGATTTGTGACTATTAACAGTAAATACCAATGGAAATGTATAGGTCTGTGTGTGTTTGTGTTTGTCTGTGTGGGTAAGTGCTGATTCTCTAAAAGCACTCAGCCCTTAATTAAGCTAACCCCTGTACTGTTGAGCTAACGCTAACAATGCAAGTGATCCCTGCTCATTAGGCAAAAAATCTCCACAAATCTCTCCCCCTCTCCTGGTGTAGTAGTTACAGAGCACATTCACTGGCACAACAACAGATCCACATCATTACACACACTCTGCACACACACACAGTCACGACAATGCTCACATACAGCGTGAAGGCACAGTATGCATCATTACATTCGCTTACAAAACACAAATGTTTGGCTAACATCAGGTCAGTGGGCGAGGACAGACCAGGGGTCTGAGGCTGAAACAAACACACAAACACACATTATGTCTTTCTCAAAGGTGGAATCTGATATGTTGGCTCAACTGTAGTGAGCCCAATTTAAAACACAAACTCAATTGCCATCAATCTTTTAAAACACCATGAAAAACCACAGTAATCTTTGGAAATACAAACAGCTGAGAGACAAATGCAGCTTTTTGGATCTTTAACTGAAACTTTCTGTAATTACTGAAAAACATCAAATAAATTAGGACTTTTAGGCACTGACGATATGTTCTTACAATAAATTCTTAACCAAAAATTCCACCTGATCACATCAAACTCATCAAATAAAATATATAATTAGTACCTTCAGTGATATCAAATGAAATTCCAGTTAATTGTCAGTGTAATTACTTCATGTTTGCTTAACAAACGTTATTTATTTTCTCTACTACAGTTCACCTCTGTCCTCTCTGGGGCGAATTTGCCAGTCTGAACTAGAGACAGAGAGAAACCAAGTAATTCACAACGCACCTGCAAAAGGTGAAATGTATCCATAGCTATGCTTCCAAAAAATTGCATTTCGATGCCCTGGTGCTGTGTGCATGTATTTAAATCATACAATATTCCTACATTTGGCACAAAATTGGCACCTGTCAATGCAAATGAGCTTCACTGCAAAAAAGTTTTTTTTCCACAAACACCAGCACTAATAGCTATATGCAGATAAAGTGAAAATTATAGCATCTTCAGAGAGCTTGTGGTACCTAAGTTTGTTAAAAAGGAAGTCAAACTTAGACATTCCAGTGATGAAGGCAGCAGTGACTGTGTGTAAATACAGTCTATAACAATTTTTGCGACATTACTTTTCAAAATACACACCATGAACAACTTGCTGAAATTGTTTTCATGTGCAAACGATGAATTTCAAACCTTGACACTAACAGCTCCATAAATCCTATTTTACTCTACAGCTATCGAAAAACAATTAAACTTTATAGCAAATGGCACTAAAGTGGTTAATCTTGCAACTGAATCCAATGCCAAATTGACTCATAAGATCATCACATGATGCAAGTATATTGTGGCAGTTCAGTACTGCCACGTAGACAACTAATATGATGTTCCAAAGAAAATCAAATTGCACTAAGTCACAAAACTTTATTGGTGTGTTTTAGCTATATAATCATTATCAGAATATCTTTTGCGAATCAGACCTTTAGAAGAGGGCGAGAGTTTTAAGTAATGCACATTTTATGGTGTTATCAGTAGCCATAATCCATTCTTGTAAATTCATTTGTCCGTCTTGCCATATGTCCTTTACTCAACCCTGCTTGTTTCTTCTCAGTTGCTTCCTCCTGCTCCACTTGCCCTCTCTTAGTGCTACTACAACAGCCTGGGGCTAATGAAAGTCAGCACAGTCGGAGCCAGCAACAAATACACACACACGTACACACACATGCGTTGTGTTATGTGATACAAATATAATTCCACAAAAGAGTTGTAAGTCATATTTATCTAGAAAACCTGCTGCTGCTGCTACTCTGTATGTGTGTGTGTGTGTGTGTGTGTGTGTATGTGCGTGTGTATTTGTGTGTTTATGGAAGCAAATACTCATATATTTATTCATAAGATTAACTTTGTATTAAACTAAATTTATATGGCTCAAGGTAAGAAATGACATTACTCCTCACTTGACCTTGTAAATTCAGCTTTGCATCATGCTGATCCTCATAAAAACATGAATCATTTATTTCACATGCAAATGTACTTAGTAGTCTTTGCTGCACTTTGAAGCATTAATGTTGGTTGTTTTATCCACAAACAAACAAACAGTCTCGGCAGCCAATGCGCGAACCACACAGATGAACCCGTGTGCACTGACAAAGATCAGAATGAGAACCAGCACTCTCCCTTTATCACTACTTCCTCTCTCTTTCTCTTTCCTCTCTTTTCTCCAGTCACCACTTCTGCTTCTCTCTTATTTATTTTTCTCCTTATTCAGAATTCCAATATCACTCAAATGTGTGCTGGCACAGCAGTCTGCATTTCACTATTCAGGGCTGGTTTTATGGCGTAAATTTAACACACGCTTTGATGAATTTATTTTTACATCAGCAGCTTGATCTTGCTTTCACTAAATCTCTGAATACCAAACATTCCTAAATCTGCAACAGCACTGAACCCCCTGAAGGCTGCTTTTACGTAAGAAGCATGATACACTTTAAGTAAGCAGACACATCATTTACACCTGCTACCAGCAGGTGGCCTTGGCCAACTGAACCACTTACGAAGTTAGTGGAGTCACTGAATGTCAAACAAATACACACAGGCACAAAAGAGACACCAGTTTTCTTTATCTTGAGCTTAATTTTCTTTAAATAAAACCTCAAACATTTCAGGCTTTTCAGAAGCCTAAATACAGTTTTAATTAAAAGAGAAAAAAAAATAAAAGAAGGAGATCAAAATGCACAAAAGCAGTTTAAATTTTGAAGCCCGTCTGTAGAGAACTGTAAAGTAATCATTCTTACCAGTCGATTTGGTGATCTTAAGAGTGATATTTTGAACACCACTTTGCCAGCAGGGCAACAAACACCTGCTTTTGAACAGCAGAGACTCTGTGCATTGGATGTAAAAAAGAAACTTTGAAAGTTATTCTCTTCCTCAGTTATCAGACTCTTATTTCAGCCAGTTTGGCCCTTTCTCTTGGGTCACTTGTGGATGTGATGGAGCGCTCTCTGAAAAAGCAACGCACCTGGCTAACACAGACGGATAGACACACACTCACGCACTCACTCACGCACTCACTCACTCACTCACTCACTCACGCATGCACGCACGCACACGCACACACACACACCCCTGGAGGGAAGCTGCAGAACAGTTGTACCGTGTCAGCTAAAGCAAAACACAGGATACATGACTGAACTACACTAGTGTCAGTGGAATATTACCCAGCCAAGCACAACACACAGACTAGCAAAAAGGTCAGAAGGTCAACAGTTGACTGTCTGTCTTTGTACTAAAGAAGAGATACATGGATGGATAGATTTTCAGAGCATTAGGGCAGAATAATGGATGAAAATACAAGTGTAAAGAATGGGAGAGATATAAAAAAATAATAAATAAAAGAAAAAAACAAAAGTGCAGTTATGGCAAAACTAGGGAGAAAATTATGACACTATATGAAACTAGAAGCCAGGGGAGGATAAAGATGATTAAGTTCCTGCAAACTTCACCACATTTGTAACAATTACATGAAAAAATAGTATCAAACTCATTGCGGTTTGAATGCCAAAATCTAAAATAAAGACAGAAAAAATGAAAAGTCCTCAGGAAATTCACTAAAGGCCCCATGCTGTTGTACAAAGACATATATGAAGTCAACTTTCTATAAAAGGACATTAAATATGAGATAAAGAGGGCCAAACTGTGTTACCAACATAAGACTGAAAATAAACTTAGCAAAAACAATCTGGGCTCAGCTTGGGACAGTGTCAGAACCATAGACTCACTAGTCAGTCTCTAGACGCTTCGCTTATTTACAGACTGATGACATGCCCCCAACTTTTGTTGTTGAACTGGGTGGAGACAACTACAGAGCTTTAAAACAAAACAAAAAGAAAAACTTGCATTGTAGAACCAATCCTAAGTCTTTAGGGCAGTCCTTCATATTCGGGCCGGTGCCTCGCTGAAGTCTTGTAGACACTGTCAGACCAGCAATACATCTACTATGGGATGGTTCAGTTGCGGTCACCAAAGAAAACTCCCTCAAAGTTCGTTAATGTTTGTCGCATTTGGCGAAACATTTTCATCGGTTAAAAACAAACATAATATTTTATCAGGACATGATTCATCTGTCCAGCCATACTTACATTGGCTTTGGATGACATTACAGGACGAGTTACACTGGGAGATATACTATCCAAAGTGGTATGTATCGCTTTTACGACGTTATGGACACTCTGGGCATCCATTTTCAATATTTTAATGGAGGAGAAAAGAGGGAGTGTACTATTTCCCAGAAGGCATCTCCTTTTCAAAAATGAAAGGGGCGTTGCTTTGTTAATGGCAGTTCTCACCACTGTCCCAGCATCTGCCTTGCATTTAGAAGTCCCCATACGATCGGTAGGCAGAGATCACCGATTGTGTGGTATCACAAGATTATCAGAACCATGACTGGGCTAAATGATAAAATAAAGGGTGGTGCTAGACTTCATGTCAGACACGGCACTGGCAAAGGAGTTCAGTTGAGTTGACCTCTGCTGATTTTTATCTCTCCATCTTCTGTACACAGTGTTATAAATATTTAAAGCATTGTAAAATGAACACAAGCCCTGGACCTGACAACACTGGCAGCCATATGCTGATCCACTGTGCTGATCAGTTAGGCTGTATTTTTCACCAAATGTTATTTTCTCAGTCCGTCAACAGAGAGTTCTTAACCCGTGGAAACAATCCACAATAGTTCCCATTGCCCGCCACCCTAAATCCTTAAATGACTAAAGGTCCATGGCCCTGACCTCATTAATAATGAAATCATTTAAAAAACTGTTTAAAAATAGAACTACTGTGCAAGACTGAACATCTCCTTGACCCTCTAGAATTTGCATATGGCATCAACAAGGGGATGCAGAAAGCTAGTGTAACCCTTCTCAACTTCATATACAAGCACTTAAAAAAACAAACACAAAAAACATGCCAGACTATTATTTGTGGACTTCTCATCTGTGTTTAACACCATATAGCCCCACCTGCTGGTGAAAAAGCTTACTGAGCGCTTTGTGTTGGACTTCAACATTGTGGGTTGGATTTTGGACTTTCTCACTAACAGAGCTCAGAGAGTGAGAGTTAACGAGCATTTCTCTGCACTGTCAATAACATCAGCTGGCTCCCCCCAAGGCTGCGTCCTCTCTCCTCTCTTACATATCATGTGCACAAATGACTGTCGTAGTGAGTTTGACAACCATCACATTGTTAAGTTTGCAGATGACACAGTCATAGTGAGCCTGCTAAATAATGATGAAACATCTCATGGTCCTGTTCTAAATTATTTTTTAAACAGGTGCAATGAAGCCTTTTCAGAATTAAAAGCCAAGGACGTGCATTGATTTTAGACGTAGACGTCACCACCCTACTCCTGTAAACACTATAATTAACAGACAAGACGTTGAAAATGTTGAGTCATCCCGATATTTGGGCATCATAATCGACAACAAGCTGACCTTCGATGAAACACTGATATGCTGATCAAGAAAAGCCAGCAGCGTCTCTCAGGAAGCTAGCCCAGTTCCAGGTTGACAGATCCCTGATGACATTATTTTATACATCTTTCATCAAGTCAGTTTTCACCTTTTCTTTTATCTGCTGGTAACCATCCCTCAACTTCAAACATAAAAAACTCACTAACAAGGATAGTCAAAGTCTGCAGCAAAATCATTGGCACTCAGCAGAAAACTCTGTTAGAACTGCACAACAAACAACTGTTAAAGAAAGCAGAATCCATCATGTCTGACAGTACCCACCTCCTGCACTTAAAATTTAAGTTCCTGCCCTCGGTTTCCCACTTCAGTCAACCATTAGTCAAAACTTAACAAACATAAATTCTCCCTCATATCCTCCTCTATCTCACTGTTCAGCTCTGTGAAGTTCAGGTAGCATTAGCACATCTCTCTTTTATTCATGTTGCATCCCTTCTATCACCTGTGCTTATGAGTGATTTTTTTTAAATTTTGTGTCTTATTCTGCTGTTGTGTTTTTATTGTAATTGTTGATGTCCTGTCTTGCTACTTGCTACCAGTTGCCCCTCTGGAACAAATAAAGGTCTTGAACTTGAACTTGATGTGGCCTATGCTTCTGAAATGAAGCCTCTCTTGCTCCCCTCCCCTCTGAAATCAGTGATAATGACACAGGTGGCCAATCTTTCCTACATACTGATGCTAAAACTGTAGCACACTGCTGAGCAGCACAAACGACTGCAACTTCCTCCAAACTCGCAATGTTTTTTAGACAGGAAGAGGACTGCGATCTCAAGGGACCCAAAAACTCACAAGGCAAACAATACGAATGCAGAGTTTTACAGCGCAAACGGCAGCAGAAGTAGCAGGGGGTAGAGAATCTAACACCCTCTCTCTCTCTCCTCTTTCCTCTCTCTGTCCTCTCCCTCCACCTCTCCCTCTTTCAAAATACTGGGTCAGTCAAGCTCCTGCACTGCAGTACAGTCAAGTGATGTGTTAAGGATTTTTTATGACCTCAGTAATGAAAGAAACTGTACAAATCTGAGTGGTTCTCTTTTCTCTTTTTGTGTCTTCTTGCTGTAATTTCCCTGTTGTTGTGTAACGCACCATCTGTTCCTGTCAGAAATGTTTGCAATTTTAGTAACAGCTAGATTTCAAACGACAATCCTCTGCGGATTATCCCAGCAGACACAATCGGTCCTGTATACAGCATAGCACCAAATGTATATGTAGTGCATGTATATAACAGGAAAAACTGCAGTCTCAAATAAGCACAGCTATGGGCACAGTCTGTCTTTGCACCAAAAGACACACAGCACAAAGAAAACCAGAAGTAATTCGAGCCATCAGCATAATCACACAAAGCTCAAGTAAGCTTCCAAATACACACACAAGCGAAAGAGCCTTCCCCACATTCCCACCATACACAAACAAACTCACATGCACAAAAAGTGGAGCATGCTTTTCTGTATGCAGCACCTGCAGCATACTGCAACTTCAGCACCATGGTCAGAGACAGATTGGCTTTTTCAGCAAACTGGAGATAATTCCCTGTTTCCTCAAACGGAGAAAGCATAGCACAACACAAATGCACACACATACACACACTTACACACACACACAAAATTGCAAAATAAAAGTGTTCACAACCTCCTCTCAGTCCCTCCATGACATGCTCTCTCTCTGCTTTGGACTCTTTGTTTGCTTAATAGAACAATTACAGCTTCTTTCGGCTACAAAAGAGCAAAAAGAATCCCTGCTTTCACTAAGTGGCACATCCTTCACAATCCTCTACTGACAACTCCATGTTCTCTCACCCTTCCCTAAGCCGCTTGTCTGTGCTCTCCCTCCCATCAATAGTGCTCTCAAACTGATCCCTTCCTCCCATTTTTTTTTTTTATTCCTCTTGCTATTCATTCCGTGCTGCCATTCCAAATAATGTCTGGGCTAATTAAGACTCTCAAATACCCATTAACAAACACTCACTAATAGAGGAGAGGAAAACAAGAGGGCAGAAAACACATGGCAAATGCACAGCCACACACAGTGACCAATCTATCTAGCTCACACTTTCTCTCTCTGTCACAATGCATGGGCACAAACATACACATGCATGTGCACACACAGGTGCACTTACAGCTGCGGCCACACAGCAACCAAACAACAGCCAGAGGCCCGACAATATCCTGGGTACAAATGCCAGAGGAGAGCAGAGAAGAGAGGGAAAATATAACACCACACCACAATGAAACTACGTCCCTTGGGACCACCTAAAAAGTGCACCTTTGGATCCTCACCGCCACATCCATACGACTGCCTCCCCTCAGCACAAAAAAACCCAGCCATGCACTATACACTAAAGGCAAACGTCCGCGGTGGATACTGAGCTGCTGTGAGAGCCTACAGAAGCTTTTCTAATAGGCTTACAGTATCTCTTATCTCTTAAATGAATTAACTTTTAAAAAAAAATTTAAAAACTGTGTCACGGTTAACACTTAAATCAGCCAATTGACATGGAATTATGTATCATTACATGTGTGTTAACAGGCATGGATAATATTTTGCTTTATGTTCTAATAGGTTTTTTAGATACATGCCTGAAAGGGAGCATGCCAAGCATGCTTACAATTCTACCTCACTATAATAAGAGCAAAATTAAGTCCAGAGAAGCCTTGTAGAACATATACAGCATAGCAACTTATTTTCAGTGTGTTATTGTAGTTTGCAACACTTGATCAACTTAACCAACCATCACAGCAGCACCAAATGTGTCTTAATAAAGTTATAGAGCTTAAAGTCAAGGTGCAGGAGATGCATGACAGAGCTAATTAAGTTATGGGAGATCATTCAAATAGTGTAAGTATTGAAAGGTCATGGGTGTGTGGGAGAGGACATTTTGCTGGGACAGAAAGTAGTGAGACAGATTAAAACGAAGAGAATAACAACAGGAAGCTGTAACACCAAACTAATCACAATAGAAACCAAGCATTACCAAGCATTACTGCAGAAGGAAAGACATTCTAAGAGAATTTAGAGAAAGAAAGACAAAAAAGTAGCAGAAACAGAGAAATCCAAGGATCAAAAAAGAGGCATATGCTGCATTTACCGTGCTGAAGTCTTGCCAGATCTCAAGAGAGACGTTTGAAGAAAACCTTAACTCTGCTGCAAAAATTCAAATATCCCTGACCTGACAGAGAAAGATTCAAACAAGCAGTGCATGTTGACATTTCATACACAAAAAAGGAACATTGAGCCAAAATTCATTCCCATTGGTCGCCCCTTTCTAACATTCCATCAAAGTATGAAATCACTTGGAGATATTAGTGCAGGATAACAAGAGGATTTATTGGGATAAAACCACTCAGCATGGTATAACGGGACAAAGCCCAGCTCTCATTTGTGAAATTTTATGTTGGGTGGTTGACAGGGGTGGAGGATTAAGGGTCACCAAGATATGGCACTACAGTATAGCAAATTCATCAATGATCCCAAAACTTTATTTATTTATTTGGGGTTGGGGATATGGTGAGGATTGGGGTTAACAAAGTAATGCATTATGTTTTTAATCAAATTGAGTGCACATTGAAAATGCTGACCATATAGTCTAAGCTCGTGGTCAGGGAAAGGAAGGCTTTGTGTGTGGGGGTGTGTGGGTGCCTGCATTTGTGTGTGTGTGTATACATCAAAGTGTGTGAGTGTATAATAAAATAAAAGAGCACACAAATGAAGTGGGGTAGCAGAACAGAGGGGTTACAGCATTGTGAAACTTTTTGCAAGTGGAAAACAAAGAGCCTTGATGTAACGCTGAGATGCTTCCAAAAGCCTTTATACAGTATGAAGGTGACCTTCACTCATTTGAGCAACAGTATCTGTCAGAGAAATGAAACTACAACACAAGGTTAAAATACTTCATGTTACTCAAGCTTATAGACTGGATCATTGATGATCAATACTGGAGATGACTAGACTAAACTAGCTAAGGGCCTTCCCGTTTAACAGGGAAATTTGTGGTTTGCTACATATCTTCCACTTATTGTATGTTGACACATATGAGAAACTATAACACCCAAATGCAACTGAGAATCGCCACTCCTAGTAAACCTAGTGAGTTCAAAGCAACTTGCATATCATGCCCATTTAAAAACAATAAAAGAACTGCACCTTCCTTTCCGTACATTCACAAATTTATAGACATTGAGATTGCATCATAATATACCCCAAATTTAAATTTCACCTTGCGAAAGAGGAAAAGAAAAATCGCAATAATGACGTAAACTTTAACATCAAATTTACTCCACAGCTGCGTCATCCTTGGTTTTTGTTTGCTTCTAAAATTTGGTCCCACAAATGAATTAGGCTTAGATTAAAATATAGAAAAATGTCACAGCAAAGAAAGACAAAGTAAATAATATTTGCTGTTGAAGTCACTATTAAGGATTAACTTCCCACTTGAGATTTGGATGCAAAAACAAAAACAAAACAAAACAAAATGCTAGTAATTAAAAATTTAAAAATTAAAATGCCAATATGTAAATAAGGCTGATCAGCTTTTTCATGAAAAGAATTGTTCATTTTTAATGCATGCTTATTTTGATTGATACAGCTAGAGTGACCTGCTTTATTCTGCCATTATTTAGACAGTTGAATGAAATAAATCATGAATAAAAGGAATAAAAAAGCATAAAACTGTGCTGAAATTTATAAATACTCCCCTTGGTTTCATGTAAAAAGATTTTGAAAAGATTTATACTGAATACGAGATGATGACCTCTTTGCAGAAGCCTTTTGTGCATGACATTATACCGTACTGCATCCAATCCACTAATGCCCAATAAATATGAATCTTATTTTATCGCCCTCCAGTGGACTGGAGCCACACTGCTACTTTGGAGGGAGTAAAAAATTTGATGCACAAGTTCAAATAGCAACTCACAGTCACATTTTCAATTCTCTTATAATATCGCCATACCCGTTATTATAATAGAAATTGCAACGTGCCTCACTGATTTGGTGTATCCTGTTTTATCATTCACTTCTAATCCAGCAGCATTCACTTGACTTGTTCTAGCATAATGTTTCTGTGTCTTTTTACCTTCAGAATACCTCCAACTTGGTCCAGTAATGTAGTGGCAAGTAAAAATAATTAACTATAATATCCAACAGGTGAAGACCAGAAGACAAACTATTAATAGAAAGCAAAAAAATATTTTTTTCAGTACAAATAAAAAAGAAAAAACAAAAAAGGACTTCTCACCTTTAACCTAATTTAAACTAGTTGTAATCCAAAAAATAGTAAGGAACCTAACTGACTTTAAATGTTATTGCCTTCCACTACATTCCTGTCTAACACTCTCTTGGTTCAGTAGCTATTCTTCCATCTCAAGCAGCATTAACTCATGGTGGTTGGCCACAGCATCAACATGCCATTTTAACAAGACACCAAATACACAGCTTGTCAACATCGTTTCAAACATAGGTTCCGTGGCATCAACCCTTTCATCATTTGATTGAAGAGTTTGTTTTTATTAAGAAGGCTATACCAGACGCATAATCACTATACATTGATTTAACATTACCTTTACAATTAAATTCTTCACTGAAATTACAGAATAAATATATGCACATTTTTCTTCAAATCTTTGTGAGAGAGAAAACATTAAAAGTGCTTCCTACAAAGCCGTTAGTGGGTGACGATGGGGAATCCAGAAGCATTGGTGATGGGGGTGGGGTGGGGTGGGGGGTCAACAAAGTGCGTGGAAATATCCAGAAAACCTTGAGCGTTGCCTTATAATAATATTCACAAATTTTTACCATCTGTACGTCGGTGCGTCCTTTTTACGAGAAGCACCCTGATATAGACAGAAGTTCGCATTGATATTAATAATCATATTAATAAGATATAAAAATTAAATAGAACACTGAACTGTAAATGCGTTTCAGTATCTCTGTTCATAATGTGATGTGATAGTTCTGAGTGAATCCCCCTCGCTTCCTGCACTGAAGCGAGTGCATGCAGCAAACTGCAGTTCATTTTATATATGTATTTTTTCTCTCTTTTCATCATTTCCTACAAACTTTATGTGCACGGCCTCCGGGTGTTTGTACATCCTAGTCAGGGGAAAAAGAGACAGAAAGAAAACCCCCAAGTCAGGGAGACGTCCAGCCCCCGTGCGTCTTAAACATGGTGGTAACTCCATAAAAAGAGGTTTTAGTGACAGATGTATTTCAAGTTGCTTTGTATGTTTTATTCCCCGGTGCCCCTTTCATTCCTCTTTTGCTCTCTCCTGGGCATATAGAGATATTTATATATTATAAAAATAACGGCTGTTGACATTGCTGGCTACTCTGAAAAAAAGGCACTTCATTGAAATATCTGAGAATGGCCTCTCCTCCAAAGTGATTTGGGGGGGAAACTTTGTTGTAATTGTAATATAATATTCTATTTTATATCATGCTGTATTTTCAAGTTTATTGTTTGGATATTGGTTTTGGGTGGTTTTGTTTTGGGTGGCAAAGTGAATGTGTTGATTTTTGTGTTTTGTTTTGTTTTTTTTAAATCCTCAATGGTCGTGAGATGTTAAAACCGGTAAGATTTTTCCAGGACTTCGAGGTAATCCGGCTTGGTTTGAAGTTTGGCCCTTAACTCGAGGTAATCACTTTGGGACGGGTCAGGGTAGCAGCCTTTCCCCGCTGTGAAAAGCAATGTCTCCTTCAGCCGTGCATCCTGCTGCAAATCCGGGTACTGCATGCCTGGTGGGTGTGCATGCGCAACATGCATGTCCTTTAGTTTGGGCACTGTCCCATACAAACAGTCTACAAAGCCCACTGTTGGTGTTGGTCTCTGACTGTCAATTACAGTGGGGCAGAGCCCTCCATTCTCATGAAAGCCTGCCATGTCAGCTGCTGTGTGGTTGACTGTTACGATGGTGTTGAGTTTAGAGTTGGAGACAGCCAGGGTCCACTCCCTCTCTTTCTCTAACAAGGTTCTGTAGTTACTGTTGCTACTGCTGCCGTTGTCTTTCTTCTCGGAAAACTGCACTCTGTCTTCCTCTGCTATCTCCCCCTCTCTAGGCTTATAGATGGGGTTGTTACACATCTGAGTCACAGGGTGGGGGATGTAGTCATAAACATGACCATGGGCATGTGCGTGACTAGTGTGAGTGTGTGAGTGCAAACTGGGGGTCGGTTTCTCTGGCGTGCCAGTGTTACCAGCACTACTCTGCCTTGGTGGGTCCTCAAAAATCCTGCATTGCATTTGGATCCCAGTCAGATCAACCTCTGAACGTTTCCTGAAGGGCAGCTTCTTTCTGCGACGAAGAACAAAAGCGAAAAGACCGGCAGCCACGAACACAGCAGAGATGAAGAGGATGAGTAGGCTCAGAATGAGGACGGACAGTGGGACAGCCCCTCTCCCGCCTGCCTCCTCCATGTCAGAGCTCCTCGTGGTGAGGTCATCCCCACCAGGCAAGGCCGGCGAGGGGCCTGAAGAATACTTGAGCTCTGGACAGATAACCTCAACCTCCAGGGAACGCAGGTCCTTTCCAAAAGCAAACTCAGGTGTCTTGCAGATGACGTCTCCAACCACAATGACGGAGGAGAGCTTTTCCAGCCACTGTTTGAAGGGGATGATATCACAGGAGCAGTCCCAGGGGTTCTGATGAAGATCAATCTGAACAATGGAGGTCAGGTGCTCCAGAACACCATGCACAGGCAAGGAAAGAAAGTAATTGTTACGGAGGTTGAGGCGTGCAAGGTTAGTGCCAGCGAAGGCATCATTGGGGAGGGAGCGTAGCAGGTTATCATTGAGGAAAACCAGTTGGAGGTTTGGCATTAAGGAGAAAGAGTTGGGTTGTATCTCTCGTATGACATTATACTCAAAGTAAAGATAGCTCAACATCTGAAGCCCCCGAAACATCCCAGGAGTGAGCCGCTCGATGTCATTTCCATTCAGATATAAACTTTTCAAGTTGGGCAGGTTGATAAAGGCGCCCTCCTGGACGTAGGATATCCGATTATTCCCTAAATGCAGTAAATCCAAACTTGAGAAGTTCCAGAAATCAGAACGGTAGATTTTCTGTATCAGGTTCCCGCTGAGATACAATTTCTTGGCATTGAGGGGCCGAGGCAGGAGCTCAGAGATGTTGTGAAAGCCTTTCTCTTTACAGTTCACTGTTAGCCCCAGGTCATTGATGTGAAGGTTGCAAGTACATCCAGCTGGACAAATTATTGGAATGGGAGGCCTTGTTTGGTAACCAGCGATGGGTGGCTGGTTTATGCCTGGGTAGATGCTACGAGGAGTTGGGGGGTTCTTTGTGGGTCGAGGTTTTTTGGTGGGCTTGACAACTTTTTCCTTGTATTCCACAGAAGAGGCTGTGTTGTGAAAGGAGGAGAGCATGGAGGAAGGTTTAGTAGGCCATGTGTTCTCGCTGCTGAATGGGACCCGGGGAATTCCCAGCTTGGCCTCAATCTCTGCATCGGAGAGAAGCGGACAGAGCTCGCTGCGTTTGATTTCCCTTAAGTCTTTTCCATGTAAGTGGAATGGGTACTCACATGTGATCTCACCAACCAGAGCTGTGTAGGGGATTCTCTCCAGCCACGTTTTTAACTGGACAATCTCACACACACAGTTCCAGGGGTTCTCCTCCAGCTGGATTTCCATTAAGCTCCTCCCAACATACTCCAGCGTGCCCCTATAGGGCAATGTCTTTAATCTGTTTCCTCTCAGGTCCAAATGTGTGAGTGACACAGTGCGGAAAAGATAGTTTGGGAGCACGGGAATCAGATTGTCATTTAGTATGAGCACTCTCAATTTATGAAGGTGCCTGAATGCACCACTTTCAATCCTTTTGATAACATTGTAGTCCGCCTGGAGATACTCTAAACTCTCCAACCCCAAAAAAGTGTCATTCCGGAAAACCTCTAACTTGTTTTCATGCAGGAACAGCCGCTTAAGTATTCCTAAGCCATTGAATGCTCCAGCGTGGATATCTTGTAATGCGTTATTACCTAGATTAATAGATATCGCATTGTTAAGATGGAGGAAGCTGTTAAAATAAAGCTTTCTCATGGAGTTTCTCTGCAGGTTGAGCTTGAAGGGCCGACTCCATATCTGGGAGATCTGGCTAACATTTGTAAATCCTTTGCTGTCACAGTGGACGTGGAAGATGCCCTCTTTGACCTCGCAGTAGCAGGGCTCGAAGCAGGGCTCGTCGATCTCCTCGGAGTCCTCTAGTAGTGGGATCGGGGTGGTCCATCCTAAGGCTATGGTGCTCAGCAAGGTAACCCACAGCATCCTCGCTGACACCAAGGGGATGAAGTCTCGGCTCCAGGGACAGAGCCACTTCACAGCACTGCAACAGAGAGAAAGAGAGAGAGAATGGAAGGAAAGGAGAAAGGGAGGGGTATGGAATACACACACAAGGACACACACATCCTCACAAAGTGAGGTTTGAGGTGAAAGACGACAGGTAGAGGTAGGAGAGAGAGAGGAAGGGTGTATTAGTTTCAGTAAATGGCAGAGAGTTTTGAAATGAATCAGTGAATAATGGAATGACATTGCTGACTATTTTGGATGTTGTGATATTGCTGGGTGTCTCAAACAAAAAAGTAATGCATCGCTCTTGAATGCGCAATATGATACCCAGCAACACAAACAAATATCTTTACTCAGACATTTAACGTCAGTATATAGGGGAGGTACTGCAATTTTTCATACAGCAGATAGGCTGGTGAGGTTGCAATAAATCACCTAAGAGATGCTTATCGCTATGAATAAATGAAGGCAACAGCAGGTGGGTGAGGTTAGCAGTGAGGAGACACTGTCCCCTGGCTGTGTTTATTACATAACAGGGACCTCAATCACTCTTTCAGTAGATTAGAGTCCAGAAAAAGCGCAATGGAAAGTAGAGTAGGTGCACTGAAGGTCTACGCAGCAAGAGGACGGGGAAATAGGTGTCAGCTTGGTGGCCATTAGTGAAACGAGATGAGGAGTGTTAACAGAGCTGCTGAACATCCATCTCGTTTAAATGAATCTGAACATGTATATAATCTCATCTATAGCTCCACTGAAAAGTGAG
>JAQFJA010000024.1:10536127-10547973 GCA_029874485.1 Naso brachycentron
TGATAATTGGGAATTTAAGGGGGTAGTTATGGAGCAATAGGGGGTAGCGGGGGGGTCCTGATGTTGTCGATGACTGACTTTCCTGCTCCCTGTGTCTCTTCCTCTCTTCCGTGCCCTTTTCTCCGACTAAATCACAGTCTGCTCTCCATTGTGCTGATAGATTATAATGATCTTTAATTAGATCTAAATATAACAATATGCGCTCACTGCCTCTCTCTGTGAAGACTGGCTATCATTAGGATGGGTAATAGGAAAGAAGAAAAGAGGTGAAGGAAGACTGGAAAAGAATGGAGGGACAGAGGAGAACAGGAGAGAGAGAAAATGGCTTTTGAAAAACGACAAGCAGAAATGAAAATGGAGTTGGAAAAGGTGATTGTGAGCAACTTTAAGAAACTTGGAGCAATTTACCAAAGAGGTTTTATGGGCATTCAACAGATCTATCTTTCAGCACATCAGCAGTCCATTAAGCAGTTTTTGTCTTTTTCTCTCAGCTAAACTCCTTATTGCCTCTGAGAGCATCGTGTGCTTCGGGTTGTTGCTTAAGGTCCTTTGTATCAAAGGATTACCGGAGTTTCTACAGGGGTATTAAAAGTACAGACACTTTATTTTTTATACAACAAACTTAAATCCATCACAAATTCTAATATGCCTTGGGATTCTTGGACTCGTTGGACATGCAGTACAAGGAAAAAATGCCTAAAGGCCAAATGTGTGCTTATGTGTGTGCAAACAGGTGGTTTTGTGCTGCACCCACTTATGTGAATGTTGTACCAGACAGAGTTGAGCTTGGAGGATACCTCTTGATTTACCGGTCCATTTTAATGCCAGCCCTCTTGTGTGTTTAGGAGCTCTGATTGGTAAGCAAAATACTGATATAAGACATACACATGGACCAGAATAGAGGTACAATTGATCCATTTCTACTTATTTTCTAATATTTTGCCAAATCAAGAATGAAAACCTTACAGTGGAGGAGAATGAACACGTGAACACAATAAACACTGATGTGTGCAGCTTGACACATCTATGTAATACTTTTTGTCATTACATTTGTACTTTTATTGCATTAGCCACATTTTGTGACGTAAAGGCCTTTACACACCACATGCATCTTTTTTGTGCAAATAATTTGCATGGAAAAAATATTTTTTGGACTGCTGATCCTGTATTTTCATATCATGCTACGAAAAAAGTCACGATGGTTGTGCGGAGCGGACGTCACATCCATATCCCACAACAACAACAACATAAACAACAATGGCTGCCAAGCTCATTATTTGTGTCTCTCAGTACCAAGCATTGTTTGACAAAAGCCAAGCTGATTATATAGAAGACAACATCTGGCAGAGTAACACCGATCAGTTGGGCTCTGCAATTGTATGGTAATGAGTGACGTTACCTTATATAGTTTGCTTTTGGATGAGGTATCATTAGCCAATGTATGATAATGTATGGGAGGCTCTGGAAACTTTTCACCTATTTAAACATATGTCCTACACCTGTTAATGCCTGTGACGTGCAGTGTCGTATTGTGTTTAATAGCAGATAAGTTCTGCTATGTTTTAATACGGTATTTGTAATGTGAGTCCACCTTCCCCTCTTTGGAGTGAGCTGTCAAAACTCTTTCGCAAATTTGTGGTCCCGTTGTTCCGGTCGCAAATTTGTCGTCACAAAGAGTTGTGATCCGAACATTTCACATCTTAACAATTTGCATTTTCGTGTTGTTTTCGTGTTGATTGTTTTGTTATGCACCTGGTGTGTAAAGGCCTTTATGATTTCATGTTTTAACGTACTTGTCCAATAAACTGATTCTGGTTCTGATGTTACTGCATATTTGCAATTGCTATGTCTACACACCCCATTTGTACATGCTCACTTTTCAGTACACAAGAGAATTGACAGCATAGAGAGAGAGACAGACAGACATACAGAAGGGGGAACGCTGAACTCATGTAAACTAGATATCTTGTATTATGTCTAATTGCAAGCTCTTTATCTCAGGAGTAAGTGCCAGATATACCAGAGCGTGTGCGAGTGAGTTTTCTCATTTTGGTATCATTGAAGATGGTTTATGAACACTTGTGTCTGGGTATCATCAGCCAAACAACAAATACAAATCAAGTTGATTCATCCTTTCAGCTCTCTTCAACTCATCTTCTTGTCCTGTTTCAAAGTCTTTTCCTCCTCATCTCAAAATCAATATGTCACTGTTACCCAGTGCGTTTGATTTACTTTTTTGTGGTTCCTTTTAAATTTCTTTCTTTCTCCTTCTTTGTTTATTTTTAATCTTATTTATTTATTTACTTTGGCAATGGAAATTACAGGTTTAGGCTAGATGTACTCCTCTCTCTAATAACTTGGCAGAGTAGCCTGTTGTAATCCAGTGGTTAGACACCATCCTTTCAAGAGGCTATGAATACTTAAAAAAAATGCAAACCATAGCCTGCACCACAGGGAGAGAGGCACAAAACCCAAGAGGCTCTTGAAGCCATACAAACGTAAAAACAGTAAAATAATTTTGATATGTTTCTCACCTTTAGAGAGTTTCAGTTGGTTTTGTACTGGATGACATAAAGACCCCATGAAACAGACGTCAGAGTGCCATTTACTCCCATGAATTTCCGTATTTCCTGTATAAATGATAAGCTAGGGTGGGACATGCTGCACATAATGATTGGCATGTACAGTAGCCAGTCGTGCTGAATGTGCATTATGTCCCCCATGAAATTTGACAGCAGCTAGCAGCACAAACATGGAGGAGTGCCTTCTCTCTGCTGTTGAGGACTTCCGCCACCACCATTGCCAACTTCAGCCGATTGTAGTGACTCGGACAGGTATGAAAGGGAGGAAGATGAGCCACAAGGTTCTGGAGAGAGGCCGTACAGGTTCAAGCCGCTCTCTACAGCAGGCAGTGCTGCTGAGCCGGCAGAGACCCAGGTTCATCCCTGCAACATGTGGTCCTGCACAACAATTGATAACTGACAGCATTTAATTTAATTAATCAAAACTGCAAAACTACTTTTTGGTCATTGTTGGGCCATATATTGTCATATAGGCAAAGATAACAGCAACACATATCTGGCTGAAAAAAAAAAGGATTTTCATTTCATGGGGACTTTAAAATATACTTTTCTTCCTGTTTCTTTTCTAAATCGTTCAACCCCATAAAAGCATGACACACTGGACCTTCTATGTTTAGGTTTATTATTTCTCATTAAGTGCAGAGGATAAAATCCCAAGTGTGCACTGAATGCATCCTGTCAAACTGACAGCCTATTGTTTATTATTCTATATGGTGCACATTATTACAGTAAATAACACATACATATGCTTACGTGCACAACCTAAACCGTGTATGTTGTGTCACATTGACACACACACAATGCGGAGTATACACTAGGGAGCTATGGAAGTGATGTGAGATGCTGCAATGCATTCTGGGAAGGTCCCGTGGTACTTCCTTCTTGGATTAATAGCCCTTTCGCTACTACCTGTGTGTATTGTCTCTATGGGGTGATGGTGTGTGTGTATGTGTAAATCACATTATTGTATATGTACTGTATTGTCTCATATAGTGCTATGTATATAAAAATATAATGTAGATACAGTAGAATGAAGGAGATGTATAACAATTCTTGTCGTACTGTCTTCATTCAATGTACATATGTGTTTTTGATATATTTCCCCCTGTGTTGCTGATATTGTATGTTCCTGTGTGTCTGTTTCTCCTAATGTATTTTTGTGTTTGGTTATTGTTCTCGTATGTGAGTGTGTCTCAACGGAGGAAGAAAAATAAGACTGTAAGTGCGAGGCTGTAGGGTGCACTCAATGTTTGATAAGACCTGGGGTTCCAAAATGATCACTCCTCTGTCTCTCCCTCTCTCTTGATCTTCTACTTCCACCGCTCCTCCATTTCCTCTTACTGTTCCCCCACACACACCATGCCGCTTTGGGTAATTTACCCGCAGCAGGATGTGCCTTCAAGCTCTGAATGCACACACAAACACACAACACATTTTCTTCAAATTAGACACGATGTATCCGGCTCAACCCTCAGAAACACTTAAAGTTCTCCATAAACTCTTCGGGCCTTGTCTTACACTCCTCTGTGCAAGCACGAGGTGCAAAGGTTTTAATTTATTCGAGGAACATCCAAATCCACCTTTGCCGTCTTGTGCCAGGGGAAGCAGCTCTGCCTTGCCCCCTGCGCTCCAGGTGCACAGTGGGATACTCCTGTGCACAATCCCTTCATCAGTTTATGGGTGTGTTTGGCGGAACATGCAATAACCAATCAGAAAGTCTGTTCTCATTACCTTTAGGAACAGGTGCACCCATGGTGCAAACGCTGGCTACATAATGGCAGAATTACCAGGTGCACACACAAAACACTACATATATACTTCAATATTTACATTTTAATTCTGAACAAGAATATGTACTAAGGACACTTTACTAACTTTACTCAATATTTTCGTCTGATACTTTACTGATCTACACTCCTGTGTAAGGAAAAAACAGAGACGAACAGTATGTGTGATCGTGGAGATGTTTGTGTGCACTTCCGCAAACTGAGCCATATCTTGTGCAGGCAGACTGCATTTATGCTTCGACCAGGTTTTAGCTGGTCTAAGTACAAACTATTTTTGACTTATTTGCTATCTTGCACACTGGGTGCAAGAGAGCATATGTGTCGAGCCATGCTTTTATTTTGCCCTAATTTTCAGACCTCCCACCCATGGGTACACAGACCTAGTGCAGGAGGATTTACTGTCTTGTAGATGTGGCAAAAATTATATCTGTGCTAGGTGTAAGATTGCAACGCTACCTGTGTCACAAGTGCACCAGCTTCTTGTCAAGTTTAAGACAGGGCCCTTTTGTCTCTTAAGTGAGCCAGCATGCAGGAAGAGGTTTCTGCTCAGGTTTGAATGCACATAATGTGGCGTTGGAGAGCTTTGCCATTAAAAAGATAGTTCTGCTCTTTTGATGTGGGGTTGTATGAGGCACTTATGCCCCTTCAGAGTCTTACTTGCCGGAAATAATGTTCAGCTCACCCTCTGTCTGGAGAAGCAGCATGGTGCCCTGGCAGGAAACAGAGCACAGTACTGCTGTAAACTGTAGCCTACAGACAGCAACATGTCTCTTAGCCACCAACAAGACCACGCACCTAAAGCATATACATCCTTTTATGTGTACGCTTTATTTTTAAAATTTGTGGGGCTTTACATTGCCATCAGACAGACGTTTTCTTTGGGACTTTAGCAAAAATTTCAACATTGTAGAGCACAAGCAAAGGGACATACTTTAGGTGGGTGCTTTTGGTGGTGGCTAAAAGAAGTGTTGCTCTTGGTATCATGACTTTGGAGTGCAGAATGGAGGACTCACAGATGCAGGCTTACACAAGGGCGGATCAGTTTAAGCATAGTTTAATTCAGTCTTTGTCAACACACAGGTAATCACAATCCAAAGTAAACAAATCCCAAGGGAGCAGGCAAAAGGCAATGGTTGATAACAAGCAATGGTCAAACACACTCTCAGAGACTTACAGAATAAATTCTGGAATGATGACACGAGGGAACACACGAACTGGCAACAAGGGGTAAGACACACACATGTATGCACATTATACGCTAAACACTAAGGCCCAGTCCCAAACCAGTTCCTACCCACTACCACTTAACTACTAAGTTAAACTCGCAACTGTGAAGGCCATGAATCTAGGTAGCCACACTATGGGACGCCCTTTACATTCAACCAAACAAGGAAGTAGCCACCATCATGGCAATGGGTAGATGCACTGCTTGCATGGCTGTTGCGTTATTCACAGGTTGCAATATGTAAGGATAGCTGCTGCTCGCAGAAGATGAAAGCATCTGAAAAGTGTCACAGTTTTGCTGTATTATCAAGAAGAAACAACTGCACTACAACCACTGTTGTTTATTTAATGGAAAAACCCCATTAGATACTGTTAAATGTCATTGTAGAGACTTCTGTCATTGACGTGTGAACCATAATAAGCTGGCAGCCTGCCAGCTAATTATTATATTAACTGTCACTACTGCAGCAGATCTGAGTGTTTACAGTTCTGGTGTTTTTGTTTGTGACAAAGGTGCAAGTGAGTAGGTCACTGGAAAGGCCACTGTAGGCCACGAAGAAGAAAGACAGAGCTCCATTTGTATGATGTTTCCTCCACTCTCTTGTTGCACTTCCTGCTAGGACAGTTGTAGGCCTGCAACGATGCAGGCTCGCTATGTAAGAGTTACACAATTACATGAGTAACAGTCCACTTACACTGTGCACTTCTTGGTTTAATGTGGCGGACCCTCCGCAAGAACGTGCAAACTGAAGGGGAGTGGATAGGGTGAGGATATAGGGGAGGGGGTTTGGGATTGGGCCTAAGGATTGGATCTACAAGACAGAAATACAGGTAAGGGACAGGATAAAAACAAAACAGGAATTTCAAAATAAAACAGAACTGAACATAAATTTGCTTGACAAGTCATGTCAGTTGGTACATTTACAGCAATATTATGCTCTGTTTCCTGCAGGTAAATTGCGCTGCTTCATCAGAGGGTGAGTAGACCATTATCAGCAAGTCAGACACTGACTAGGCATAAGTGCCTCACACAACCCCACATCAAAACTGCCGAACTATCCCTTTAAATCAAAAATTTCTACGACAGGGAAAAAGCTTATTCCCTAAGTAGTGAAAGTGCTTACAGTGCAAAGAGGCATAAATATGTAAATAAAGTTATCCTGCACAAACGTATCATGCTTGAAAACACATACACACATACAGGCACACAGACAACAGCTTGTTAATACAGTACAATCACACATACAGTCACACATCTGATGCATTAATCTTTTCCTTTGTTTGGGAAAGCAAGAGAAAGGTCGGCAATGGTAAAAAGAGTATATGTTCGCTCATTTAATTTTTTTTTTTTCAATTTCCTCGTGTCAGGCTGTCCCTGGTCAGGTTGCGACTTCATTAAAAACAGAACTAAGATCATAAGCTCGACTCACAAATTATGTTGCATTTGTCTTATTCAAGTGAGTCAGCATTAATGCAAAAAAGTTGCACTGAATTTAGATGCTGTTTTTAAAAGGGAAAATTAATGTCTGCAAACATATTAGGCAAAGGGTTTTACATGTGCAGTGACATCCTGTGTTGGGTTTGGATTTGAGTGTGTCCATGTGATGTGTGTGTGAGGTTGGAATGTTTATGAGTGTGTCCTAACGTCTTTTTGTGTTTGTATGTTTGAGTGTGAATGTTTCATGCAAACATAATTTCACATCAAAAACAGCCTGAAGCCGTGGCGGAGGGGTCCAGATTGAGTGTTGCTCTCATTAATGGACTCAAAATAACTATCCTCAGAAGTGTCCTTCCAACCATACAGATAGCAATAAATTAAAACACCTTAACTGCACTATCTGAATCTCCTAAAGCTATTTTGTTTGAGTATTTTAATGCATCTCTTTGTTTCAGGGTACTTTTAAACTTACAATATGAATGTTTTCACATTAAAATGTCTAAAAATGACTACATCTTTGTTATATATTTTGCTGTGCTGTGTACTTACATTATTCCAAATGTTTTCAGGAATGTTGGAGAAATCTGCATTTATTTATTTGTGATGTTTTGGAATAATTTAGGACCCAAAAACAGACAGAGAGACTGTGGAAAGGTTGAAGGATTTATTGAAAAATCAGAAATGGTAGTGGTAGGGTGTGGAGCTGGGGATCCAGTTGAATACTGCAGAGGAAAATGAAAGTGGATCACAGAGCAGGAGGCCAGAGAGCGCGGGTGGAGAGAGTGGCACGAGGCTGGAGTATGCTGGTGCAACACGTGGCACAGAGTGGTTGGTAGGGAAGGTGGTGACTGAGGCACAGGTGGTGAAGGGTTGGTGAGAGCTTACGGGCTTACGGCACGAGGCTGGTGGAGTTTGAAGCTGGGCGGTGTAGTGGCTGTGGAACTGGAGCTCGAATTTGTTCAGTTTCTGCAGGCGGAGAGAGTACACAGGCGAGTCACGATGAAGAACAAAGGTAATAATAATCACTAGCAAATTATCTCAAGAAGTAACACAAAGGAGAAGGAGCCGACTCTACCACACTAGGTGTGTAATAATCTGGTGCCGAAGTTGAGTCCCAGGTATTTATTGCATGCTTGATGATGATGAGGTGCAGCTGCGCCAAGAGCAAAGCTCCAGCCACTCACAAGCTATGCCCAGCCTCTGTCGACAGGAACACTGCACAAAGAAACTCCACACAATTCCACATTCCCAAAAGCACACAAATGGTTTGTTTCATTTTCTCCCATGTTGCTTAGATTTTGAGTAGCACCAGTTTAGTAAAAGTTGGCAAATGTGACTAAATGTAATATGAATTAACTTCAATTACAAACCTAATCCCAAAACATGTATTCCAGAGTCAGTCAGATTTTTCATCTGCAATGGTGACTATTTAAAAATGAAATAAACAAATCCCATGATGCCATGTTACTTCATGACATCATCAATCTGTACTTCTTTTGGTTTTATTATTTTTCACAGGACTTAAAATTTAATGTGTTTAAGTCATACCATAAATATTAAACATGCAACTTGCTGTCAAGGGCTAACAAAAAAGTCAATAATAATAATGATAGAAAAAACTACAACATGTTGCTTATGTGTTATATTATTGGGGGTTTACATGGGGGTATGAAAAAGTAATTACAAAAAAAAGAAAGAGCTAAAATAAAAATGTTTGTCAGTATATTTAATGTTTTTTTTTTTTACAATTTTGGGACACAAGTTTAATTTAACAACAGCACATACCTCCAATTACAAAAAATTCCAAATACAGGGACATAAGCCCAAATGGGCAGGATTAGACTGATTGGCTTTTGGCTTTCAGCAGAACTATTGAGCAGCGTACTCATATTTCTCCCCCAAGGCGTTAAACTGAGCTGCATTTTTTGCATCTGTTGTCGACTGTTGTCCAAGTTATGCTGTTGCTGATCAAACTCCTGCCTACACCAATGAAAGAAACAATTACTGTCTGGCTGATTTGTCACGCTCAAATACCTTGTTTTTAAGCCAGTTGAAGAATCTCTCGAGGCACTGCTGTCCACTAAACTAACCCACACTGGAACTCCCCTCTGGCAACAAAGTCCGCTAAATCAAAAAGGCTCTGTCACAGAAAGAGTGTGATTATCTTTGTACCATGCATCCTGCTGTTACTGCTGCTGCTGGCAAGCTGTGATTTTGAGCAAATAGTTCAGAATAAACAATGTTACTCATTAAAATTGTCCTTTTAAACCAAGGAAATAAGTATTTTTCATGCATGCTACATCTTCAGCACTGTCTACTCATTAGACCTATTTCCTTTATCACATGCAGTTAGATCTTACATTCTCTGAAAATGCAGCATTTGAAAGAAGCTGTTTTTGATTCAAAAGAAGTATATTTTGTGGTCATATTAACATTTCAAGGTGTTTACAGGAACAGAAAACGCTTCAGTCAGTTTCATGTCAATGTAGAGGTGTTGCATTCTGTATTTCTAGTACATGAACATTTAGTTGATTGTAACTTGCTCATTTGAGGTAAGTCAGCATGCTTGTTCAACTTAATATATACATGCTTGGCTGAACATGTACTGGGTACTGGGTGTTGGTCTTAGATTTCGTTATTGTTTTGGTGGTTTCATATATTGTTCCTGCAAACCAGAGAAACACTCTTCAGAATTACAATTGCAGTGTAATTAATGCTCAGTTAACCGCCGAGCTTTTTCCATCTTATGCAGGTAATCTGAATAAAACAAAAAGTTCATATATCAAAGCTGAACTGGTCAAACATCACCCATAAGGGCATATTAACATGCCTTCTTCTGTTGTGTATAGTATATTTCAGGTAATATATTTTTTCTTGTAATGTAATCTTTAAAGGAAATCTCATAAATGGCTCATTTTGCATGTCTCCTTTGTTAATCCAGCCATAGCTGTAATAGCAAAGTCGCTGTTGTCACATATATTAATCCCTCTTGTCCCTCATGGGATGTAAGGTCAATATGAGCTCCCTTCATTGTGGCCCAGCCTGAGCAATTTATATCAAGCCTCTTAAGGTAAGATCATACTTGGTAGTTTGTTGGTTACAGTTCTGTATCATGCAAAATTTGGACTTTCAATGTTTTTGCTTTTGTCTGGAGAAATCAGTCTCATTTTGACCTCGAAGCCTTATTTAGAAGATAATATTTTGAGCTGCTCTTCCCTTTTCAGACTTTCAAGTTTGTTAGACCAGAATGTGCCACATTGCCTTCTCGGCGTCTATTTTGGAAAACTTCTTAGACTGATAGAGATAGATAGATAAATACTTTAATGATCCTTGTAGGAAAATTTCAGTGTCCACAGTAACACAGTACAATAAGACATTAAGACAATAAACCACAGTAGCTTAAAAGGCTAGCACAATAAAAGACAGGTTAAAAGAGAAGAGTAAAAACAGAGACACATAAATAAATAAGAAAGTAAAATTAGCACAGTAAAAATTTCAGTCATTGGAGACACTGCACCGCCAAAAAAAAAAAACGCACAGAACCCGAGACAGTAACGTCACCAGAGAGCAGTGATCATCTCCCCGCCTGATGGGAGGCACTACGGAGCCTGATCGCTCTGGGGACAAAGGACTTCCTCAGCCTGTCTGTAGAGTAGCTCTGAGACAGCAGCCTGCCACTGAAAACGCTCCGCTGCCTCACTATGGTGTCATAGAGGGGCGGCTGTCGTTGTCCATTATGGACAACAGGTTGCGCAAGAACCTCCTCTCCACCAGGAGTTGCAGGAGTTTCTTACAAATGTTCAAAGAGCCCAGTCTCCTCAAAAAGTAGAGCCTACTCTGTCCTCTCCTGTAGAGGTCACCAGTACACTCTGACCAGTTCAGTTTACAGTCCAGCAGCAGCCCCAGGTATTTATATGAGCTGACTATCTCCATATCAACCCCCTCAATGGAAACTGGTTGTAAGAGGGGCCCAGACCGCCGAAAGTCAGTGACCCTCTCTTTGGTCTTAGTGATGTTCAACTGCAATTTGTTCACCTGGCAGGTTCTTGTTAGACTGCTGTATTAAAGCTGTGTTGCTTTGACATCTAGATTTAAGTTGGGAAATTGCACTTTCACCTGAGTGTCTTTCTGTCGTTGCTGTTAATTATGAGAAAAATACAAGGGGTCCTCCACAAATGGGATGTGCATCGGTAATTATACGGCTTTATGGTAAATGAATGCATTTATATATTGCTTTTCTTTAGAGTGTTGTACAATTTGCCACTTGGGAGCAATTTGAGGTTGGGTGTCTTTCCAAGGACACTCTGACATGTGGACAGGATATTCTACAATATGTCAGACATCATCTTTATTGCTTTACCAATTAAAACAGGCCTAGATGCTGAAATCAGCAAGCTGAACATGAAAAAAGATATGAATCAAAAATGTGTCTGTCATCCAAGCAGACAAACTGAATAATTATTCTCACTGTCAGTCAAACATCATTTGATAATGTGACAATTCTGCATTTTAATAAGGTAAATGCAGGTGCAAAGGACTCTCTGTGCACTCTGCTGTAACAAAAACAAAAAGGTAAAGGTGTAATGACAGTGGCTTAAAAGACAGGTAACAGGACCTGTCTGTAACAAGAACTTACCTTTTGTCTTTTCAGACATGGAAGGCGGAGATGGGTTTCCGACAAAACACAGGGTTGTAACAGAAACAAAATGATTTACGAGGAAATGTGGAAGGAAGTTTGAAGCACTCAGGGCTACAGTGCCAGCAACAGCAGGCATCGCCATTTGTTTACTTGAGTTGTGGGGTTGACTTACTTCC
>JAQFJA010000024.1:10607239-10618833 GCA_029874485.1 Naso brachycentron
TTATTTCAGATTTATAATAACACAAACAAATAGATGGAACCATGAACTATCTCTCCCACAATGTTATCATTTTGATGTTATAGCTGTAATCTCAGCTGTTTTGCTTGTATACTGATAGACCTTGAGTTTTTTAAAAGTTACTTAAAACAGAAATAAACTCTATTTGTTTTTGTTGTTTTTGTTTGTTTTGAAAATGCACAATCCCCATGAAGATAAATATTGTATTTATTTGACAAAATTTTGAGGAACTTTGTGATTAGGTTTTCTTACTTCTGACACAAAATCAGGAACCGTCATCTCTGTGTATTTTTTAACTCATACATTATTTTTATTTTTCATCTTAGTTTTTTAGAAAATCATAGTAAGAATTTAATGTTTTGTTCAAAGAATTTTTAATTATCATGCAACTTGCTGCTACATGAGTGTCTTTTTGCCATACTAGTTGTGTATGTCTGTGTGCCCAATCCCCTGCTGCACAGCAATGTACTAAAGATGAACTCACAAAAAAATTCACTCTTAATCACACATTTTCAGTGACCTGTGAATAAACAGAAAATGTCTTTTTTGCTTGCACCGTTGAAGAGACCTTCTCAATGATTCATGTAAGACTATGCTGCCATAACACATCAAGTTTGTTAATCTAAATTGGCTCATTGAAACAAGTATCACATTTTTTTTTCTCACCATACTGCAGTAGATGTAAACTTCCCCCTTTGCATATACTGCTTACAGTATAAACATTTAAATGGATTTTTCTATGAAAACTGGCCACACTTTTGTGTTCTGGTCAATTGTAAACATGCTCTGACATATGCGCTGATGTGTCTTTCATTGAAAACACATTGTAGGTGTAGACAAATTAAGGCCATATTCCTCACAAATGAACTGGTCCAAAAATCACCAAAAATTTAGAACATGCTCCATTTCAAAACCAGTTTTCTTCACACAGCTTAGCTCTTCCAGCTCCATTTATCTCCTCAGAGTTTGGAGGATGGTGGAAAGATAGATTGAAAAGACAGACAGAGCGCAAGTGTTCTTTTTATGGTTTCTACTTTGTTAGTGTTGTTGTGTGGTGACCTCTCTTTTATATCTCTTTGACAATATGTGTCCAAATCTGCTGTTCTTTCACTCTGTCTTTCGCTCTCTCTCTGCCTCTCCCTCTCTCTTTATTTTCACCTTCTCTTGCTCTGCCTGCATATTGCCTTATCTCCTCAGCAACCTTATTGACTTTACGCGGACCACACAAAATGTGTTTTCAAACAGTGGTGACAGCAGTCTGAGACTGACAGTCAAGACTATGACTTTTAATCTCCTGCTGCTTTGCATTTTAAACCAAGAGCACAGGGGCAAGTGACAGAAAAAAAGCTTTATGTCTGCTTATGTGTTTGTGTGTTTGTGTGTGTGTGTGTGTGTGTGTGTGTGTGTGTGAGTCAGACAGAAAAGAGAATGACAGAGTGCAAAGCCATCCTTGACCTCTAAGACCAGACAGTACTTACTAATCCCCTTCACCAGTTGCCAAGGGAACATAGACAATCCAAATAAAATCTGAACAAATGACAGCTTCCTCTTAGTGGTTATTTACTTTCAGCAAACATACACCACACAAATATACGCAGGCATACACACACATGCAGTCAAACACAACCATGCATACATACTCATATGCAACAGCTTATGCAAAGATACTCATATTTTCTATCACAAACTAATAAAACTAGCACCCGAAATAGCCCAGCTTGACTTATGGTGATGTGTTCTTTTGTTGCAGGATATTACCGATACTTAGTAGTATACTGAAACAAAACTACAAGCTCCATGATAAAGCTATTGTTTTAGTTAGGAGTCTGGTGGCTTTAAAAGGAGTGATACAACAGCTTCGGTTTCCTGTCTAAAAATGAAAAAATGTTCTTAAAACAGTCCATCCATCCATTGTCAACCGCTTATCACTGGCAGGGCCAGAATTTCATACCTATTAGAAAGATCGTGTGGTCATTTTGACCACCAGATTCCAAATTCTCCTTACTTTCATGACAAATACCCAATACAGAAAGTAATGCAGTTACTGTGTTAGGATATCTTTGTCAAAAATGAAATGTTACCTGAAGATATGCCAAGAAGGAAGAGAAAACAGCCACTTTCATTGGAGACAGATCATCCAGATCTGCTACCGGATGATGGAGGTGAGCTCTGCTCTGCTGTGCTGCCATGCGCCGTGCTGCTTTGAAGGACAAAAATTGCCTCTGTGAAGGGAACTCGCGGCCACTCTCTAAGTTTTACTTTTGACAGAGACATTGACAGTTGCCAAGCAACCAAGATGCAGCTGCCCCTGCAGAAATTTACCAGTTTAACCACGGCAAAATCCGTGCAGTTATTACAACCGCTTGTTGCTAAAATAGGTTTGAATGATGAAATTTTCTTTGCCATAAGTGCAATTTGTATTAATAACATTTTAAATGAAAACACAGACATTTTTAGAAAAAGTCAGGGACCAGCAGCACTGTAATTTTTAATTCAACAAAGTTATATTAAATATAAATGTAGACATGGTCAAAATGGCAGGCCATTCTTGTGTTATCTGGGGTCGAGTTGTGGAGGCAGCAGTTTCAGCAAGGGGGCCCTGGGGGCCTACAAGGGGCTTTGCTTTCTGGTTCAACTCACTTTGCTTAACTACAATGCGGTAACGCGAGCACAGAACAGCTCCCACTGCTCCAATTCTCTGGAAATCCTCCCAGTCCATAGTCCCCTCACTAGTGAACAAGGCCCTGAGATACTTGAAATCCTTCACTAGATTAAGTATTCATTTTCCTACTCAGAGTGGACAATCCGCCAGTTTCCTAATGAGAACCAAGACCAAAGGATTTAAAGGTGCTGATCCTCATTCCAGCCACTTCACTCCCGGCTACAAACCGGTCCAGTGAGTGCTGAAGGTCACAGACCGATGGTGCCATCAGGAACACATCATCAGCAAAAAGTAGCAATGCAGTCCTCAGCCTAACCCCCACGACTACGCCTTGAGATCCTGCCCAAAATCACAAACAGGAATGGTGACAAGGTGTAGCCCTGAGAGAAGTCAACCATCACCAAAAACAAGTCTGACTTACTGCCAAGAAACTGAACACAGCTCTCGCTTTGGATGTACAGAGATTGGATACATACTTCCTCAGCACCTCCCCACAGTATCTCCCAAGAAACCCGATCATAAGCCTTCTCCAGATCCACAAAGCACATGTAGACTGGTCGGCAAACTCCCAAGCCCCTTCCAAGATTCTTGTGAGAGTGAAAAACTGGTTGGTGTTTCACAACCAGGAAGGAATCCACATTGTTCCTCTTCAATCCAAGGTTCAACTATCTGCCAGACCCTCCTTTCCAGCACTTTAGAGTAAACGCTCCGGAGTAATGTGATGTCTCTGTACTTGGCACACACACTCTGGTCCCCACCACCATCTCCACCCCTCTATATACAGTGTACACTTAAATTGATATTGATTGTTTTTTAGGTGGCTAAAATACATTATTGCTGCTGCTTCCATCCACAGCAGTTTATTCCTTGGCTTCTGTGTCAGTGCTCCTGTCTGCTTCTCCGAACTAGAGGTGTACTGTAGTAAAACACTGATATTGGAGAAGCTAAACATATAACCACATTTTAAAAAAATAAAAACTGGCAGGGTCCTCAGGAGATCTCCTTGTCCCAGGCATGTGATAGACATGTGGTGGTCCTGGTTATAGACATCAAAAGATGTAAAAACTTTATGGAAAATGTTTTTGTTTTTTTTTAACATGTATGTATTAAAACTGGGGTAGGCAATGTTTGGAAATAAAGCTAGCTGTAGCATCTCCGCTGCCCTCTCGCCTTACTGTTTCTACTTTCATAGCTCTGACCTGCCCTTCACCTGGCTTGCGTTTTATTCCATTTGTTCTCTTTTAGATGATCATCTTGATACGTCTGTCTTCTTTGTTTGGGGTTTCTTTGCCTTGAATGCAGTTGTTACTACAGCTGGAAGCGCAACTTTTCCTCCCGATGTGTCCACCATTGTGTTGGGCTTATAGCTGAGCGAGCGTGAACATGCGCTTATCTTTGTAGAACAGCCATTAGGAACATGCTCTCTCTGAAATGAGCCATGATTGACTGAAAAGTGTCCGTCACAGTCAACATTTTCTAAACCCATAATACAGAGCCAAGGAGAGATGCAGAAGGTTGGTGTCTTTTCAAACCACCTGAATTAGAATTTGCTGAAAGGTTAGTATGGAATTGCTACCCAGTGACACAACAAATAAACTGCTTACCTCAGCTTTAACATGTATTGAAGACTGCTTCAGTGGAATGATAAGAAATATAAGAGTTAAACTGACAAAAACAAGAGTCATGCAGAGAAGATACCGCAGCATTGTAAATAAGTTTTTGCTACAGAAACTTTTCATCCAGGGCCAAGATCCAGATTGTGACTGGCACAGTGAGTTGTCCGCCCCTTGTGAAAAGGCAAACTGACATGAAAGTACAGTGCTTTAGACAAGTATCCAGCCTTAGCTGGCCTGGGAGACCCAGTTAACTGAAGATCAAATGCATCCACACAGAGAAACGTGTTTGTGTGTGCATGTGCTTGTGTGTACACATGTTTGCTTGAATGACATCAATTCCTGTGGGTGTACACCTGTCTGTTTCCTAACTCCTGCTCTGTTAAAAGGCGTCTGACACACACAAACACACACACACACACACACACACACAGGTAATCTACTGCATATCTTTTGTAACACACGTACACAGAGCAGGTTTCTGCTCATCATGGCAGCCTCATCTATCTTCTCAGTATTTCTTATTTTTTGGTCTGTGGGTCACAGACTCTGCAGATTTCACGGGTCTCTGCTCCTTATCAAGATCAATTTCATTCAACTTCATAGGAGCTGAGGCCTCTTATTACATAATTGAATTTGGGTTGATAATGAGAGCATAGCAGAGATCCAGCACCTGTGATCTATTGAGACGAAGGGCAGGCCACTTGCTGCAGCTGCTTACATATGACAAATCAGAGCAGAGAGGTGCTCTTGCTGAGGGCCTGTAAACTGAGCCGAGAACACACTCATACGCTCTGTCTCTGAGCAGAAATCATGAGCATCTCCACTGCAAGAAAATTTTTACTGTAACTAAGCTTCTCATGCTTTCCAGTTTCCTTCTTCTCATTTTGGATGGAACTTTTCCTGTTCCAACTGATGTTCTGTCTTCTGCTGAAATGGAAAGTATCAAAGCAAGGAGGCTTTATACATATGGTTTTTGTCTTACATGTTCCGACCCCAAATAACACAGCAGGCATGCTGCTAATACAAATGAGCTGTCCACTTAAAAACACTAAAATAAAAAACTAAACACTAAAATAACGCAAACAGCTCTGATTAAATACATATAACATCAAGTCTTCCTACAAGTAGAAAGCAAAAGATGTTCAGTATGAAAGAGAAACATCCAACATTTTAGCCCACAAAGCCACGTTACAGGATCAAAAAACAGCAATGTGGTAGTATGCAGTGTCTCTGATATAAGTTTAAAAAATGCCAGATTTATATGTGGAAAAGTAGCCTCCACTTGTCTGTACTGTACCAAAGCTTTGTGCTGGCTCCTGCTGGGGAGACAGCATCTGTCCTCGGCAGTGAGAGGCAGGAAGCACCGCTGTAGATCTTGCTGTCCCGCGTCTACTCACGGTGATAATGTGGCGTGACTTCAAGTCAAAAACTTCTATTAATCTTCTACAATGATGCATAGTGGGTCAGAAGCTTAATCACAACACAATATAACAGCATCTATGTGATTACTTACCAGCTTGTGGAGACATTTTTGACTTCCAGTTGTCTCTCCACACACAGTAAAACGCCCGCTGGCAAGGTAATGACCATTCACACGGATTAATTTTGAAAAAGCAACAACCAATGAGGACAGAGTAATAACTGTCTGACCAGTCCTGTAAGTTGGTCACTCACTCACTCACTCAGCTACAAATGTGTTTGTAGGGCTGACCTTGCCTCCTGTCGTCCAGCCAAAAAGATATATAGATATATATAGATATATAGATATAGATAATAAAAGCAAAGGAGCACTGTCAAACATACAACAGCCCTGTCAAGGTTTCATCGTCATTGAGACAAGAAGCACGTGTAGCGTTTTGTTCTCTCAGTGCCTTTTCTCTCAGCAAAGAGCTTCATTCCAGCAATCCCAAGCATATCAGTACATTCCTGCCCAAAAAAACGGCAGCTGGTCAAAGGTCCTAACCTGGTTAAAGAAAAAAGAAAGAAAAACATCCAAGCATTTGACCAATAAGTCAAGGCTGAATTTAAATACTATAATGCGGATGCATGTTTACATTTAACAGAAATGCTGAATAATTATATCTCCTGCAGTTCTTAATGACTCAACCACAGGATCATAGGGAATTCTGCCAGATGTCCATAAGAAACTTCAATAGAACCTGATTTATCTTAAACCTTGAAAGTGATATAACCACCTGTAAGCAGCAAGCGACTGATCAAGTTACTGCTTGGTTGCACCAAACACATCACAAGAAATCTTTTGAAATAATTTCACTCATCCTTTTAAGTTTTTGGCTAAATCTCCTTTCATCTTAATAACCTCTGAATTATTTCATCTAGTCGTTTCTCACTTTCATTTCTTTAGAGGAATTTCTGGACTTTGACTGTGCAACACTTGTTTGACATTTTGGGGCTTTTTCTGCAGGGTTGCTGGCTTTTTTCTGCTTGAACTAGGTCAGGATGTTGCTTTGGGTGTGTGTGCTTTCAATACATCATAGCTGAGAATGAGTTCATCCCGCCAATGACTCCCATGAGGGTGATGACAGAAAAATTTACATTGCTCACATTTCTCACCAGTACTCACTCATTGTTTGTATCTGCAACTGTTTCATTCATAATTTCTCTCTCTCTCTTTCTCTCTCTCTCTCTCTCTCTCTCTCACACACACACACACACACACACAAAAAATGAAGAAAAAACAATATGCATATGACTACACACACACATTATCATCATCTTTCCCTTGAAGGTGAGCTACCCTTAGGGTTAGTTAGGAATTATATTATATTATTCAGACATTGAACATAATGTATCATTATTAATGCATGAAAATACAGACATCTATCCATGAAAATGCTGAAAATGAGACATCTTGAGTGTCTGAACACTGTGAACCTATCTGTTCTGTATCTAGGAGAAAGGCAGGTATTCATATAGAAAACAAAATTATATTATGTGGAGAGAAATGCACTGTTTGAACAGTAGAACTGATCTGTTTTAAGTAGGAGATGATGTTTGAACTTTGCATAAGTTCTTTAGATGAACCAGCGGTGCACTGTGGATGATTTCAGTAGTTTATCACTTGTTTTCCTGGTTGCAGTTTACTCTGAGGAGGCACTTGGATGCTTCACAATTGCAAAGATTAATCAGCACCTTAGCAAGCTGTGGCCAAGCATCTGTCTCTTCAAGCTCCAAGGGCATCTGGAGATATTTAGTGAGCTGTTGCTTTACCTAAAATATATTTTTTCTGGGGAGAAAGATGTACCAAAACAAAAAAAGTAATCAGAAGTGTTTCTTTCATGACTGGTCTTTGCTAAACTTGAAGCTACTCAAACGGCTACCTCAGGATACCCTGGATCATCTTATTTTTTAATTTAAATGTAATTTTTATTTTATTTTTAATGAGATTTTTCCAAACTTCAATAAAGAGTGTGTAGTCTGGCTCTTAAAAGGAAACAGAAATATTTTATAACATAAAAAAAAAAAATCCAATTGAGAAATTCTTACTGATGCTGGAAAAGTGCAGCACAGTTTCCAAAGCTAATGAAGTCAAACTTTAGGCTTTAACGCAGCCATTAAGCTCAATGTCATGTTACCTCCTACACAGGAGGTTAGAGCGGAGGGTCGGAGTGGAGCCGAGCATGAAAAGATGGTGGGGATTTAGTGTCTTGCTCAAGGACTGATGATTTCACACTGACCCAGTGTCCCCTAGTTGAGTTTTGATTTGTTCTTTTACAAGAATAAAAAGAGAAATTTTAATATTATCTTTCATGCTGTTTACTTTAAATTCTTGAGCAGAGGAGCTGTCTAAAATTTCAAATGTCTTTAATTAAAGCAAAACAGCAAGAGCAGTGGTTAGAAATGACAGCTGCATTTTTAGAGCAAATGGCAACAATAGATGACAAGGTGGTGAGAAAGAAAGAGCAACAGACTAAAGCAGAGGAAAGTGTTTGCGAAGCAAACAAGAAGGTTGGATGGAATTCGTAAAACTAAAAATTAGGGCTGTCAAACAATTAAAATTTTTAATCGTGATTAATCTCAAAATTTCCTGACTTAATCGCGATTAATCACATCTTTTTCTTTTTTGCTTGAAATAACAGCAATATGAATGGAAAATAAGAAACATCCAGATCTGGATGTTTCTTATGCTTTCCATTCATGGTATTTAAAAATCAGCTGTCAGAGAGAGAGCAGCCTCGTTTGGTGATAAGAGAACAAGTTCTGTTGTGTAGGAACATGAGGAGAAAAAACATAAGCAGGTTTTCTGTAACATTATAAGATGGCGCCACCATCTGTCCAAAAGTTCTTTTCTTATGCCAAAACGGTGCAGGAATGAATATAACTGTTTCAGACCTATTGTGTTAGGTTATTTGTTATAAAAAAAAAGTAGTCCAAGTACTATAACGTGTTTCCCCAAACTGATATTTATAAATTAAACAATTTAATGACAGTGACTAAAAACAGCATATATTCGTCACCTATAATCCAGAAGTAAAGACCAGAGGGGAGTCTGTTTGTCACTATAAGTTGTCTTTAACACTGACATAAGCAAGATCAGGAAATCAAGCTAGCTGTAGCATGGGACCCGTAAGGAAGCAACTTAACTCTTCCCTCTCTGTTTTTGCTCTGTTGCTCCACCCTTCACCTGGCTTGTGTTTTATTTAACTTGTCACTCTCTCTTTTAGATGATGGTCTTATTACGTCAGTCTTCCTTTTTTGGGTTGCTTTGCTGTGTATGCAGTTGTTAAAAATGGATGATCAACTTTTACCCCTGGAATGTCCACCACTGTATTGGGCTTTCACTAGCTAAAGGGATCTGAAAAAGCGCATCCAGCTTTTTATAGCAGCAAATAGGAAAACACATTTTCTTTCCTTTCATTGGCTAAAAAGTGTCTGTCACGGTCTTCAGTTTCTCAAGCCTAACTAAAGAGCCAAGGGGAAGTGCAGAAGTCCAGTGTTCTTTCAGACCACTTGAATTACAATATGCTGAAAGGTTATAATGGCATTTTTGCCCAATGACAACGAAAACAAACTGTCTACCTAATCCTGTAATATTATTAGCCTCGATTGCTTCAACTGCTGCATTTATATATTTATTTATATGTTTTTGTATGAGCATGTTTAGTGCTCTCATGCATGGAAGACTGTATACAACAATAGCGTGTAGCAGGTGGGATAGAAAATGGGTGAAGACCCATCATGAGAGATCACACAGAGACACAATGAAGAAACGAGATGAAGAAAAGTCTGACAATGAGATGCGTGTGTAAGTACTATCCACAGACTTGTGAAGAAACTAAGAAATGCCGTTTGGTATGGAATGAAGTAAAGATAGCATAATGCAAACTCTACATTTTCAATGCTATATTGAACACTGTGTAAATATCTGCGTGTGTGTGTGTTTGTGCCGAAGTGTGATTCTCGAGCACAGCAGCTCTCCACATCCTGTCGTATATAAAGCAGTGGAAATCACAGCTTAAGTATGTATGGTTCCTCCTGTGGGAGCCCCTGTTTAATTTTGCATCCCTGCAGAGAGTGTCATAACACATTCACATCACACAGCTCAACAAGCTCACAGGGTCAGGCTTGAGAAGAGAACTGCTCGTGTGTGGCTGCGTGTGTGTTTTCTGAATTCCTGCACGGATGCTCCATGCATATGCATGTGTGCTCGGACTGTATGTACTTGCATGCCTGCGACACATGTTTACTTACTGGCTCTTATGCATGCCTGTTTATGTTTATTCGTGTACAAACAATTATGCATCTCCTTGTAAAGGCTGTTGTTATGTTGGTCAACATCATCTGAACTGTAGCACAAGGCTGAGCAGAGCACTTAACCTTAATTAACAGCTCATCTATACATAGTGTCTACGATAATAGCGTAACCAAATGAGTCTCCAGACATCTAAAGGTCCAATCCATAGTCTAAAGGCCAACCAAAGGTCAGTCCCACAGAAAAAAGACAAAACATGAAACAGACACGTCTTAATATTATTTTATAGACCCGCCGATGTAAGGACTTATTAGGCTCCCAAATGTGAAGGTTATTGATTTATTGAGAAGCTGCTAAAAGTTTGCAGGAAATGTAGAATGTGAGTAATTACTTGAGCAAATCAGATCTTTAGTTTGGCTTTCGTTCGAACAAGGACATGGCAAGATTTCAATATCTTTTTTAAGACAAATACTGGGAATGAAAATGGATTTCAGTACGTCACTTTGTCTCCCTGTACTTAATATGGGTTGGAGGAAAATGTACATTCAGCTCTTTCACCCTTGTCATAAAAGAGATCTTTTTGTCTTTATGATTTTGGGGAAGGGTTAAATATTACAGAAACCCACCACAGTCACCACTGAGCTGCATGCAGCTGAAGCAAACCTCTAGGGCACTAAGTTCACTCACTCATCACAAAGGTCAGCACAAGCAACAGAGCTCCAGAGGCTCATAAGAATCCTTCACCAGGGCCTTGAGTTTGCATTGAGGAGCAGAGGCATGAATCATCAGGCGTTGCCTCCTGACTCCCTGTGAGAAACATTTCACAATAGATGACAAGACATGTCTGTTGCTGCGGAGGAGCAACCAGAGAGGTGTGATGCGCCAAATCTGCCCTCTTCACTGCCAAACTGTAGCACATGGGTCATCAGTGAGGTCTGTGAAAGCATCACAGCGGCTGTCCTGTAAACATCGAAACTGGCTTCATGTCACTGCAACCATGCCCCACTGTCTTCTAAATGAAAACATCTTAAAGCTAAGGAGACAAACACAATTCCTCAGATCCAGTTCTAGTAAAGGTGCAGTATTTAACCACGCCAGTAGGAAATAAAACATCTGAATATCTAACGTTTAACCAGTGGTGGTAGTGGTAAGCTGTAAAAAGGCCGAGGCGAGCACAGCGGGATGCAGGTGATAAGGGCACACAGGAAATAATCTTAGTTTCATCTTTGGAGCATGGCAAGTCTGAGCCAAACACAGTGAGAACCTACCTTTGCCAGGGACATCACGCACTGCAGAAGCATTGGATCACATTGTTCATTTGACTCAGAAAATTGGTTTGATTCAGTGTTGGGGAGCATTTGGCTGTACAGACGAAACCAAAATGCCTAACACAACCCAGACTGTTGGTCACCACAGCCAGCCAGACAAGCTTCTTGAAGCAGTGACATACTGTAAGTGGAGAAAGAAAATCAGAAGGCGACCTTCACTGTTGCAGGAGGAAAAAATGATGGCATCTAGGTGTTTTGCTGCTTTTTGTACTGCTCAAAAAACACATTCAATCAGGCTGACTCCATGAGAGAGGACC
>JAQFJA010000024.1:10748238-10759376 GCA_029874485.1 Naso brachycentron
ATGTCAGTTTCCCCCTGTGGTATTAAACATGTTATTGAATATTGATATTTTTCAAGGTGTTGTATCTAAGTTAGAAATTTCAGAGGCCTACTGTCACAACACTGGTCCACTGATACCTAACAAGAAATTGCAGTAGCTTATCGATTTTCAAAGAAGGTTTGTAAAAAGAATTTAGGCTAGTTTGTCCATCTTGTACCCTGTAGCTACAAAGAAAAGTTGCCTAGGTTTTTTTTTCTGCTTTTCTTCAATGTGCTTATGCAACCAATCTTTATGGAGGATACTCTCCATTTTATTTTAGTGTGCTTCCTGTCCTGCCCTCCCGCCTCCACCGCCAAAAAACCGTCAACCATGAGACCAACCGTCACAAGGCTACAGCCACTGCCAGCCATGTCCTGCCTCTAAAACAAAAACACTGTTTTTAGCATTTTAACTTACATACGCCAAGAGTGGTCGTGCTGCTCTTGTTTTACTACTTACATTTTTTTTTACAGATAAAAGCGTCATATTTTTGTAATAAGAAGGAGAGAAGATGTCTTCCCTCGCGCAGGAGAAAAGGAGGTCTGGCGTTCAGCTGCTGCGCGCGGCGCTGCCGCTGCTGCTGCTCGCGCTCTCTGGTAAGACACCAAACAAACAGCCAAACCGATCGGTGCTTTTCAATGCATTGGTACGTGGATCAGTAGTTCCATAGGATTTCAACTTCCACACACACCTCCATCTTTGTGCCTTTACCTCTCATATATGGTGTGTGTGTGTGTGTTTGTGTGTGTGTCACAGAGAAAAAGGGGTGGGGGCGTGGGGGTGATGCGCGCGCGTGTGTGTGTGTGTGTGTGTGCAATGTAAAATAGGCCGTATTTTTCTAGCATTTTTTCCAGTTTGACAAACCCATTATAAAGCACATTGTCCTGGTTGTCTTCGACGTTTTTTAGCAAAACTGAGTCCCGATCAGTTGTAGTTGTATAAGGATTCATCCCCCCCCCCCCCGCGTCTCTGTTTAGCCCCGGCTGACAGCTAAATTATTGCCCCGGTCTGTCACAGCCTTTAAACAGGATTATGATGCATTATATAAAAATAAATATTTGCTAACTGATATTGTATGGTAGTCTCATGTAATTGGACTCACGTTGTGAGTAGGGGATGGAAATAGGCCTATAATAAGGCGCTAACAATGTGCTGTTAGTAATTATAGGCCTTGTATTAAGTAGCAGACATATTAAACTATATATGGTGTCATCAAAGCAGTAGCTCTGTGAATTTATAAGGTCAAAGTGCGGGAATCGGGGAGCAGATTTGAGTATGCCCAAATTAAATTAGCATTTATAAATTAAAAATAATAATATTAGTAGTAATTAGACAGCCAACAGATCCAAACACCGTGTGACCCACATCTGTTCCACAGCATCTGTGACGATGTTAAAACAGGCTTCATGAGCCTGTGCTCTTAAGGAGATTTATAAATAAAAGCCAACGTTGTCCTGCATTATACAAACCAGTGTTGTGTTGAGATGTATGAGGCTGTTTCCTCCTGCTTTTGACCGCTGTGATTGCAATATATACTTGGAGGAAGCCACATAAAAATCCAACAAGCAAAAAATTTTCCTAGTTTACCTCCTAATGTTTGTGTCCTCATTAAGATTAACACTTGATGTAGAAAACAACGTCGGTAGAAACCAAGCAATAACAAATCAAAGAGAGTATTAGTATTCTTTTATACCATTAGGGATCTTGTATGGCATAATTTAGGCTCCCATCCCTCCTCACTGGGCCTTTGCACCCAAGTCTATGCAAGTGTTTTAAATCTGAGGAGGATGCAGCATGCGAGGCTCCGTGGGAAGAGATTGTTCAGTGGTTAAACAATGAGTTTCAGAGAGGAAATTACTCTGTGGTGATTCTGTAGCTGAGTGGTTAGTTGTTGGTCGACATGACAAAATCAGTCAATCTATGAAAATTGTGTTTACCACAAAGAAAAGTAATGGAGAAAAAAATCACTCGGAAAAGTTTCATAGAATATCTCATTTTCTCCCAGTTCCATCATTTCTTTGTCACTTCAAGGCCGTAAGGCACAGTTTTGGTTTGAGTGAGGAAAGAAGACAGAAGAGTTTAATTTTGTCTTCAAATTGTCTTTTTGTCATTGTGACTCATGAAAAGTTGCAGTCCATTAGTTTGGAAAACACAGGGAAACTCTCACCTACATATTTTTAGATGCTGTCAGCACTCTTTGCTTTTTTCGTCTATATCAAACGAAAATAGATACCCAAACATTTACTGTTGCTGAGGGAGCTTTTTGCAGGGAGAAGCTGCATGAAGAAGTTAGACCTCTCCTTTTTTTATCTCTTTTTGATGGATGTAGCCTATGTTAATGTAATGAAAGATTACTGCATCATTAATGATTAAATGGCATAGTACATAAAATACTACTCACAAGAAGACCTATTACTTCGAGGTAACCCGCAAATCAAACCATATTTTTGTTACATTCATAAATATCTGAGTAAATAAAGCAAGTTACTTTTTTTAAAGATGTTTATCCACAGATTCACAGACATCACACACTGCAGATTTAGTTGTTTTAGCTTAGAATGTAAGGTGTGTGTGTGTGTGTGTGTGTGTGTGTGTGTGTGTGCGCGCGTGCGCTTGTGCGTTACGTGCCATTTAACAGATATGATGCCATTATCTTGGGTCCATCAATTAAAGATAATGCAGCAACCATCTGAGAAGGAGAGGTTTCACTCATTGATCAGTTAGGTGAGGCAATATTTTGCTCTGTTCCTGTAACCACACACATTGTCATTCCTAGCCTGGCATAATGCAGCTGGTAAAGCACTCAGTGATGCAATGACAGACAAATGCAGCCACTATTGCATTTGCCGTGGGCTGCCTTTCAGACTGAAGTCCAACAACAAGGAAGTCCGTAGTGTTGTTATGAACTTCTGCAGACTTCTGGAACTGCTCCAGTTTCCCACTAGTGAATTTTTTTTTTTTTTTTTCGCACTTGTCAGTGTTTACTTTACTCAGCAAACCCAAAGTTACAGTTCCTGAAGAGAGGCACTAGAGGGCAGCAGAACGCTGAAAAGAACAGGCATGTACATAAAATACATTTGTTCTGAATTCAGACAAAAGCCAAAGCACAGATTTCTGTGGCAGGAGAAAATACAGAGAAACCAAGTAAACATAGTTTGGTTATTTAGATTTCATTTGCAATTAGGACACTTAGTATTTTCATATTTAAATTGTGCTTAAACTTTCCTGTACCCTGTTAATAAATATTAACCTATGTTTTGCTTATAGGTATTATTTGTGCATGGAACATCTCGAAGTCAAATTATTTGTGATGTGGCAGCCATTACGCCATGATTGATTTAACTTACATTACTGTCATTAAGTCAGAGTGTAATTTAATAATACATGTTAAGAAATATTCTTAAGATGCCCTCCACAACATTAAAGTTATTGGTATAATAAGTCTGTCACAAAATAAATGGACTGAATTGTCCATCACATGTCACTAAAGACCTTGTTTTTTGCTGAGTACAGCAGAAAGTTACAAATGATAACTGTTATGTTCAAACGTATCAGAGGTAATTATGTTACTTGACAATATACCTTTAGTTGACTTTTAATTAAACATTTTTACCATCATTTCTGTATTGAACTGTCACTGTTTTCTCTTTAAGGGCTTATGTATCAAATGTTCATAACAAAGAATTGATTTTTTTTTTTTTTAAAGATGTAAAAATGGATCCATTGTTTCTCTGTAGATTTCTGTCCACAAGAACTGAAGCATAAACGCTATCAGCTGAGTAAACCAAGTGGATAACAGAAGACTTTATCACATATCGTATCTTAATAGTGTTTTAACACCAACATCAAAAACTTAAAGTCTTTGTGTACACATATTGTCCGTGTTTTCACGTGGCTGCACGTGCCTGTCTGCTGTAGATTCCCTGAGAACCCTGTGAGTGCTTTTTAAAAGTTAAAATGTGCTAAAGCAGCCAGACTTTCTGACTCTACTATAAGTAGACACGTCTGTCAATAATGCATGACAGTGAAAGAGTGGAGGGGAGAGGAGGACAAGGAAGGAAAAATGCCCTTCAGCTGTTACTCAGTCCAGTCAATATCTTCAGTGTTGTTTGGTATTTTCCAGTTATCATAAAAGAATATGGACTATGCAGTTGTTATGAGTGCATAAAGCACTGCAGAAGTATAAGGTCAGTATAAGATTAGCTGCTGCTTTTCGTCTCCCATATGTAGTCATTTTTAGATAAAAGTAATATTACAGTAACATATCACATGGTACTCTTTGTTTTAAACTTTTTAATGCCCTAAAACTGATCCCCATCCTGCTTAAATGCCTTTACGTAATCTGAGAAAAGTTTCTGTAGCCCATACGATTACTGCATGTCCTCCAGGAGCGACTGACAGACGTCATATTTATGTTGTGAGCTGCGCCGACTGCTGAGCATCCCGCTTTGCTCCTGAGTGTAGACTGCTGCAGTGGCAGAGTGCAATGTGACTTTCTCCAAAGCAGGGGGCACCAGAGTGAAGCTCAGCAGAACAGTCCAAGACTGAATCAGATGAACAATATCAGACTCACACTGTAAGAATTTGAAGGCAGCTTGTAAAGGCTTCACATGTGTTGTTAAGTAGAATGGTGTGGTGAAGTTGCAAAAGTAACTGATAATTCATCTTTAAGTCAGTGTCTCTCAAACAGTGGTACCAGCTGACCAAACTCTGCTGTGCTGGCTGAGCGATACATAACATACATAACTCGTCAATGGCATCACTTGTCTCACACAAGTACGATGCCAAGTAGCAGCAGAGGTCGAAGAAGAGACGTCTGCCTCACTGAAAGCAGCCTTTTCACCAGCAACCAATCTGGGATCAGATCTGGTGTTATGATTTAATTCTTCTGCTGCCATCATCATTAAGCTAACGCTGCCCTGGGGACATATAAGAATTCACAAGTGCTCCCAGTTGAAGCGCGTTGTGCAGGCTTTTGTGGTGAACTCCCTCTTAAAGGAAGTGGAGATCAGAGGCCAGACACAAAAAAAGCATCAGACTGAAAGCACTTGTGATAGTTAATGGCAAGAAGATCCAACCTGTGTGACAGTCTGAGGGACGGCATATAGTATGACTTAGCCTCTAAAGGTAGCTGACTCCTTAAAAACAAGAAGGCGGGTGCTCATTTGATAACCCTGAAGTGTCAACACACTCAAGACCAACATTAAGTCCATCAAACCACTCAGGACCAGAAACTCTCACACCCTAAATACAGCCAGAACCATCATCAACACCTAAACAAGTGAGTGGCGATATTGTTTAGGGATTGCACAGCTCAGTCCTAAAAATGATTGTATGAAAATAGAGCCCAATGTGTACTTTTTTGGAGCATCCTTTAAATACTTAGCTGCAGTCCGCTGTGGCCTTAAAGCTGCTTTAAATCACTTTTAGAGGAGACCTTCAAAGGATGCTGTCTGTGGATTTGTCAAGTTGCTCTTCAGTGGATTCCTGCTCCGAAAAGCTTTGTCTCTGCCATCCCTTAGATGCTTTATTGAAACGAGATCTGAAAGCGGGAGAGTTTAGGCATGTCCAGGCTACTGTGGAAAAAAAAAAAAAAAAATCACTGCTGTATTTAATAAAAACCCTCCTGGATGATCCTACGATGGTAATTTTAAGAGCAATCTTCCCCATTGGAATGAAAAGCATTTGTGGATATTCTCCATGGAAAAATGCACCTAATTGAAAACGGTGCTCAGATATGTTGTCTGGCCAACTGTCAGAACACTGTCCATTGCTTTTATCTGTTTTCTTTTTTAATACAAACTGGAATACTGTGCCATTTCTATTTTTGTGAAAATATAAGTTTCAAATTCTTTAAAAGGTTTCATACCCACAAAGATGTAACAAAGGGCTTCTGTTGGTCTGTACTTGCCTTCTTTTACCCATTACTGATGAATGCAGGTTTTACGTATTGTCACTGATTCCCTGATTAAAACATTTAATAAATATATGAAACATTTTTGCTAATATGTACCTGTACTTAAATAGAATTATGCACCTACATCCAAAGCTAATGAAAAGGTGGTCATGTACTGTTGGATGACAGGAGAAGGGAGGGCAGAGGATGATGTAACAGACCTACCTACGTTTTACCTTTCCGTCTTCAGTGACCTTGTGAGAATCAGGAACAATGGAGGGATACAGAAGGGGAAGGAGACAGGAATGCAGAACTTGAATGTTAAGATGGAGAGAAATAGAAAAACTGTTATTTTGAGGGGAGTCGAAGGGTCCGTCAGAAAAGGCGGTGGGAAGGAGGCGTGAGAGGAGGGCAGAGAGGTGGACGGAGATGAAGAACAAAGAGGGAGGGGCAGAGAGAGAGGGAGGAGTCGCATGAGGTTGCTTCACTGCAGTATTTCATCTGTTAGCAGGTCTCTGTCTCTCTGCGTCTCTGCATCTGCCTCTGTTTCTCACCATCCACAGGACTGCTGAGTCAGCAGCAGCCTGCATCAATATGTTTCTCACACTTTAAATCTGTGTATGTGGTCTCACAGAAAACCCACATATGTGTTTGCAGGACGTTTGGCGTGTGTGTGTGTGTGTGTGTGTGTCAGATTGCGGCGTCTGCTTGAATGTGCCGTTGTTGGCTGTGTGTATGTTTGAGTATGCGTGAATGACATTGACATAGCACAGCTAGCATGCTTAGCTCGCTGCTGACAATGCAAACATTGCAGGAGGGTGCGTATGCATGCTTGCGTGTGTGTGTGTGTGTGTGTGTGTGTGTGTGTGTGTAGAACAAGAAGCAGGTGCTACACAGCATTACAAGACTCCTGACTGTGGTGAACTGAGCGCATGGAAAATTGTGCGTGTGTGTAAATTATACATATGGAGGATAGGAGGAGATGTAGAAAGTGCATGTGTGTGTGTGTGTGTGTGTGTATGTGTGTGTGTGGTGCAGAGAGGCAGGCCTGTGGAGTGGTGCAGCAGCAGTGGGAAGGGAGCCAGAAACACCCGACTGCAGAGGAGCGAATGGTGCAGAGTCCCATCACACACACACACACACACACACAGTGAGAGGGAGGCACAGATTCTGTCTGGGGAGTGTAAGCCCATGCTAAGAAAAACTAAATGGTGCTTTAATTTCATTTCATGTTACACTTTATGCAATTATATGGTTTTGACTCTTACTTTAGAGTGCAAACTCAACGTATTTCCTGAAGTGGTTCAGTGTTTTAGTCTGACACTGTTTCAGCCTACACTGTACAACAAATGATCATGATTATAACATCCAAAGTTGTCTTTGGTTCTCTTTTAGTGTTTCAAATTGAAGAGTATGCCAAACTGCCATTAATCCTAATACCTCAAACAACAGCAATAATTGTCATTACTCTGAATACACTTCAATTCAATAAATCAAACATTAACTTCCAATGAAGCCAAACACTTCAAAATCAGATGCCCACAATATGCAAGTGACTAATTCTGCTTAATTTGATTCTTTCCTCAGGCCAAGTTTGTGCAGAATCACAAGTCATCATGCCCACTTAATCTAAATCATACCAGCAATTACTGAAATGTTACATATTAACGCTTATTATGTTAGAATTTCTTTTAATTTTCTTTTTTTTTCCATGGATGAATCCACAGTATATGCTTTGGCGATGTTACAAATGAAAAAATAACAGTGAAAACAAACGGTTCACCCTGATTGCAGTGATGGAGTGCAAACACTGCATCATAGTTTCCATCACCCTAATTATTATACTATTTCAAACAGTGGGTTATGATGTGATTTGGCATTATTACAGTGTAACTATACTTAAGGTGAATAATGCAATTCCAACGCAGCCTGCAATCATGCTTTGTGGCTACATTTTCTGCTCTAGACAGAGCCACTGCAGAGCCATCATCATACACACACACCTATGCTCATTTAACAAAGATCCTGTAGAACTGCTCTTTCTTCGTGACACCTATATTTTAAACAGACTTCACTGGAATATTGCAATATACTGACACTGATTTACAGTAACTTCATTAGAATAAAAGAAGTAGTTTTCCGCACTTCAACCGCCATACATGGAGCTGCAGGCCTGTCTGATGCTCTCAAAGTAGGGCATGCAAAACTCCACAGAGATGATGAAGACACACGTGGTGTCAAAAAATTAGCCGTAATAAAATTGTGCTGCCTTGGACCGTGTGCTCCAGTGTGCTTTGGACATCTTCTGAAGCCATCTCTTGAGTCACTTCATGGGACTTGCCCACGCTGAAATCTGGTCTGTGAGCTGAGGAATTCCCTCAAATGACTGTCAGTGTGAAAGACAGCACGCTCCAGATGGAGTGCAGAAGAGGAGTCAGCAGTTACATGAAACTGCTGACAAGATGCACTTTTTGTTCAGTTTCTGTGTGTTTTGTTTGCTTGGTTGAACAATCTTAACTCCTATACTAATGCTTTATAAAGATGTGAGATTGCATGCACTTTACATTTATGCGTGATGTCACGAATCTGCAGATATAAAATTATGCTTCATCCTAACAAGCAACAAGCAAATTAAAACAAATGAGCTGACTGAGCCTGATTTACTGCTCATGTATAGACAGCACAATGTACGTCTGTGGAACTTAAGTTACAGTTTCCAGTGAATCAGCATCACAGAGAACCTGTCATGGGCATCACACATATCCACCATGGTAACCTTTAGCCACACCAGCAACAGCCTGCTGACCCTGCTGCGATCTGGCAAGAGATATGGAAGTATCTGCTGTTGTACTACTAACTAAACTACAGGAAAAATTCTTTTCTCAGTCTATGAGACTCATCGACTCATTTTCATACCACCATTAATAAATGCCACAGAACTTTGCATTTGTAAGTAATGGTTTATTTTGTTTCATTTATTCTATCATAATCTTTTTTTTTCTTTTAATTTAAATATTTTGTCTGCCCCCCTCAAACAGACCTCCACCTGACCATACTAGTGTGGGGCCAATTGTAACTGTTTATCTAATGTTGGGTGGGTTAATATGACGATTGACAGAACAGCATTACTGGTCAAGATTTCAAAAGAGTCGTACATTGTGTTTCTCTGCTGCGAATGATGCCTGCAAGATTGTCCAAAGTACCTAATGGGCCAAAAAAACCTCAGATCAAACTGTGTAACTAGACAGTGCTGACCAGACATGAATCACGATTCTGTCACTGCATTGTCTTTTCTCTACTTCAGATGTTTTCATGTGTCACTCAGCACTACATCACACCTTTCATCGCTCTGCTTGGTTTAAGATTTATTCAAATGCATTCCAGAGGAATTCTGGTAGGCACTTGTCGATGATGTCAATGAGAGGTACCAGATCAGTTCACATTTATGATTTGGTCTGGCATGCAAAACATGCATGAATAAATGAATCTGGACTTACCAAGATGAACCTGACTAGTCAAAAAATTCAGGTCTGTCTAAACTCAAAAAAAGGCTTTATGCTGAGCCCCAAATTTACTGTCAGTGATTCATGACTTTACTCTGTATTTGGATTTTGACAAGAGATCTCAGTTGAACTGCTCAAACCAGATTTGTTGTTAGCATATCAATTTTGCCCAAAAAAGACCAGCTATCAGCTGAAAAATTAATTTTTATTATTCCCTTCCTCCTTTGGATGTACTTATTGTTGGTTGCAGTAACATTTTTAACATTGCTGCTTCGTTTACAGGTTGTTCAAGCATGGATGTGACCGTGGCAAATAACATTAATGCACTGAATGGAACGACTGTCAAAATCCCCTGCATATTTACGTCCTGCTATAAGATTGATACTACGAAGTTTGCCATGAACTGGACCTACCAAGAAACACTTAACGACACAGAAGAGATGGTAAAATGGCTACTTTTTATTCAATAAGGGTGTCTTTATTTGAACCTGTTATTAACTCTCTTTCACTCTCTTTGTAGTTCATGACATACTCTCGGAAAAAAGGAATGTTGCCTCTGCGTTCAGATCGGTTTGGAGACAGGGTCATGTTCGCCGGGAACCTGGACAAGAACGACCTGTCATTCACCCTATCAGACATACAGCTGGAGGATGAGGGGGTTTACAACTGCTATGTGAGAAACCCCCCCGACCGCATCCAGGGACACGGTGTCATAAAGCTCAAAGTGGTGACCGAACGTAAGATACTAATGTTACCTTCAGAAGATACAAAGTTGTAATTATCTATTATTGAAACCATTTCGTCAAAGATGAACTGCATTAATTTGTGATAGCTCACTTAAGCATCCCTCAAACCTTCAGACTTACCCCCAGCTCCCAAAGTTAAAAGCAAAAATCGCTATGGATGCCAATACCAATATTAGGGTGCAAAAAAATTCCAATATCCAACATATTGGCCGACATTATACATATATGTAATATTGGCTGAATGTCGTTATCAAATACTTGTGACAACTTTTGTCACGAATCACTAAAAACTTGTCACAAAAATTTTTACTGACCTTGAAAACTGTTTAATTATCAGCACCTATTTGAGAGCATAAGCACTGATACAGATGTATCTGAGATTTTTCAATATGAGAATGTATTATCAGCAAACTGATATATCAATCAGACCTTAAATATTAGAGCTGCAAGAGCCTGAAAATAGCTCTCTTAACTGTTGCAATCTTAATTGCTGAATTTTACAAATCGTATCTATGAAAAAGCAAAAATAAAAGTTAGTTCTGTCAATAGATTAAAATATTTATTGTGATTAATTGCATAATTTCCATTGGTAACTCGCAAGTAATCACAAATTAATTGTACTTTTTTTTTCAGTTCTAAATGTACCTTGAAGGGATAGTTTTCAAGTTTTTCAATTTGTCCATGTTTTATTGACTATTAGTCATAAGTGTCATATTATATTCAACACTGACCCTACATTTAGGAGTCAGACCACACTTTAATAATGTCCCAGTATAATACAGACTACAACATGGTGTCAGAAAACAGAGTTACGGAGTTATTAGAGCAAGGTACGTTGTGCTAACGGAACTAGCCTGGAAGCTAACAGTTAACTGCAACTGACCAGTGTGAACAGTTCAAGCCACCGTCACCGCCAATACTCACTGGTAACCTTATAATAGAGTCCCAGTATAATAGACTATAACAGTTATTGTC
>JAQFJA010000024.1:10833556-10854311 GCA_029874485.1 Naso brachycentron
AGGCTGGTAGTAGGTGGTCAGCTTGTCACATTAAAAATACTCCTGCTTTCAAATAGTTAGTTTTTCTTTTCTTTACCCTACGCAGACATCGTTTCTGATTGAATTCAGCTTTTTAAAGGAGCACCAGTCCTGCTGTGCTGAATCTTTAGAAGAATTTTCTTTTTTTTTCAGCCCATATATGCTCGTGCGTCCGAGGGGGTTTTCTGAATTCGTCTGGCCCATTGTGCATGTTAAACAATGCCTGTATCGATAACCTCCAACCTGCAGCTGTAGTGCATCAGCAGCAAATTAAGGGCTCTTTTTCAACAGCTTTAAGTGGCAGCCAGAGGTGAGAAAATAAGATTCATTAAATAAAGCAGAGCAAAGACATGGGAGCTGTGGAAGCTTGTTAAAACCTAGCACCCTGATTATACACTGTAGATATTTAAATTGTCACATGCAGAGATTCGGTATGTTGACAGAATGTGCAGGTTTCTCTGCTGCCTCACAGAGCATCTGTGCGGTGTCTGTTGTCACCTGTGTGTGTTTAAGGTGTCCAAGTGATGAGTTTGAGTTTGTCAGATGCCTCAGCTCTGACTTGAGGGCCATTTGTCATTGGTGGGATTCATTATTCTTGTCCCTAACCCCCCACAGATGGGCAGTGTGATCAGTACTGACCCCCTGTGACAAGCACAGCACCTTCATTATGTCACCGCGGCCACCCTGTCACTACAGCAACTCTCTAACTGTCTGGGTGACACCCCTGGGTGGGACTCCAATCTCTCATCTGGAGGCCTGCCTGTCTCTGAGCTTGTCACTCTGTGTGTGTGTGTGGGTGTGTGAGTGAGTGAGTGTGTGTGTGTGTGTGTGTGTAGATATTGTGTTTTGGTTTGTTTGTTTCTGTTTGTTTTTGTTATTATTTCTCAATACATCAGGATGTAATTCTGAACATTTGAACGGCTTTGCTGGCCAGTTCAGTTTAATTTCCTGAGACTAACAGATTGTCTGGCTGAATTATCTTAATATATTCATCCGTCTGGTTTTCCAAAAAGCTACAAACAACACTTTTTATTCCAGCTTCTGCACCTTCTCATCTGTTATTCCTTAAAAATAATACCAGGCGCATAAACTGACTCCCAAATTAACAAAATAATTTCCCAGTACGTGGTAGGTACAGTCCAGCTCTACTTTTTTTGTCAACCATTCCTGTGCCATAATATCACATTCTCCATCCCAATGGGATTATTTCAGATAACACACTGGACACTGTTACACTATTGCCTTCTCCTCCTATTTTATAATCAGCAATTATTCAATTATGTCCCATTAGTTGGAGGGTGTTGCCAATGTCGCCGCCCTGGGCGTTTAGCCCTTGCTCTCTGTCACAGGGAGACCCAGAGGGCCCCGCAGAACGCCTGTGATTAGTGTTGCGTCTGCAGAGAGGTGACAGAATCCCTCTTCAAATATTTTGTCTTCATTTTACGGCTCTGAGATGCAATTATGGAGCAGCAGTTCATTACGGCAGCACGCGGCGCTTCATGTTTTATGCATGCTGCCTCATTTAGGGCCTTTATTAACGAGCCTGGTCTGATCAGGCTGCTTGAGACGATACTGCAGGCTGCGCTGCGGCCACCACCGCCTGCGTTTGTGTAGGCGTTTGTACGTGTGTGCTGAGTAAACAAGAGTGAGGGAGTGAGTGGAAGAAATAGAGTGGGCAAGAATGAAGGCTGGATGGGATATCAAAAAAAAAAAAAAAAAAGAAAGAAAAATGTGATTGGGAGAAAACTGAAGCAGAGAGTGTGTGTGGTCAGTGTAGTGGTCACTTCACTGCCGTGCCCTCTTTATCCCAGCAGCTGGCCCCATAATGTGGCTCTGTAGTGTTCAGACTGGCGCTGGCTGGCTTGGCTTTAAGGCAGTAGATTGAAGGGGTGGGGGCAGCAGGGGTGACTAACTGCACCTCCCTCAGCAGAAGAAACTCCATCTGCATCCAACATTGAGACAGATGAGGCCAATTTGGCTCCTTAAATTTCTGGGCTGTGATGGATGTGGGGTGGCTGTGCACGGTGAGAGGTTCGTAGAAGGGTGTGAAGGGAACAGGGGGAGAGAGAAAGGAGACAGGTTAGGGAAGGGAGGAAGAGGGGAGACATCTAGGGGAGGAAAGAAAGAGGTGAGAGAGGGAAGAAGGGTGTAGGAGACTCACCTCTGAGCATGAGCAGTTCGAATTTATTACGCTGATTTATTTACTGTATCGGCATCTGTACTTTGAATATACAAAGCCAATAAAGAAAGTTGGGAAATAAATAGGGGGTGAAATAAACGAAAAGTTTAGAGTTGGACTTTAAAACAATATGATGTTGTTGTGAGTGCATCACATGAGCTATATAGGTCATATGAGGAGTGATCCAACCTCCCTGACTGCACAAATTAAGCTACAGGGCTAACAACAAATTATGAGTTTTTGTGTGCGATGCCAGTATACTATATGTGTTGACACAGGCTTTCCAGGTTTCAACTGGTGCAAATCTAAAGCTAATGTGCCTTAGCCGCAAATTTGTGTCGTCAAAAATTGTCTTTGATGGGAACTTTTCTGTTGGGAGGGCAGCCAAAGGCATAATACACTCAATGCCCACCAGGCTTTTTCTTTTCTGTAGCGTTCAGTGTTTGTATAGCACCCAGTGCAAACATGCATGGAAAGGGATACTGATTCACTGATATTCTGTACAATACCTCGTCATGCATCTGATCTCAATCAGATGTGCCTGATTATTCATGTCAAACACTCATATGTGCTCAAGCTCGGTTGCATGACTTGACGGAATAACATTTTTTACCTAACAAATGCAGAATTTCAAGAAGTCAGGTTGTATTTGCCGACAGTTCTGCCCAGCTTTAACTGACTGATTGCCTTCTCGCTGCAGAGCTGAGCTCCCATCTGCACTGCAGATCCGCCCCCCTTTGATAAGAACTACCATCCTCAGGCCTACATAAATATTTTATCAAGTATAATGGAAATTGTCAAATCCATCTAATTGTGTAATGCATTATGAAGACATCAAACTTAAACAAAGCACATATGCTATCATTTCTTTTAACGACTGGGACAGGCTGGGCCGGGCTGAGCTGGCAGTTTGGTACCCAGGGGGCCTTCCACAGGGCTGTGGGGGTGGAGGGGGTGCAGGGCTGGCAGCAACTGCTCTGGATATACGTCTCTCTCTGCTCTGCCCAGACCTGCCTCACTCACATTTCATCAAAGAAATCAATTTCTCAAATGTGCACAACTGTGAGCCATAATTATATTAGAGCCCAATGGCAGTTAGCCATGACATGAAAGTGAAAGAGGAAGAGAGGAGCGAGGGGGGAGATAGAATGTTCATCTATGCATGTTTGCACTGACATGTATTGTATTGTTACTTTTTGGAATAAACATTTGGTTTCACTTTTTGATTAAGTAATAATACGTGGCTTACCACAGAGCGCCATGTTGATGTTTGAGATTCTCGTATCACCTTTCAGTGGTATTTGGTGCAGAGTTATTGTTTTCATTTTTCCCTTGGAGAGGGATATCGCTGTTTGGCATCCTTTAAAGATAGAGGGAGTTGGATGGAGAAATCGGAAGATAAATGAAACGAACTGCGGAGGTGACCAGAACATACAAATTAAAAAGCTTAGGATGTGTGACATGTTGGTGGGCTGCTGAGTTGGGATTGAATCAGAGGTGAAGAGAGAGAAGATGGGATTAATGACCTCTGTAACTACATTCTCTTGACATGTCACTTGAGAGGAGAAAACAGCCAAATAAATGTTTTTGCATGTGTGTGTTTTTGCAGATGATCCACACTCATACACCACTGACTGATCATACAAAAAGAAAAATACTCACATGCAGAAATGTAGAAATTTCTTTTTAAAGCTAGGAATGAAATTCTGATCAATTTTCTGTGTTGTAAAAACTTAAGTAGGCCTACGCAGGTTTTCAGTGTTGACGCCGTTATTTTATTTGAATTGTCTAAACACTCTAAGCTTTCTGCATAACATTTCAAAATGTTAAAACAAAATGCTCCTGTAATTAGAAGAATGTAAGTTAAAAAATAACAGAAAAAAGTAGCGCTGTTGTTATCTTTCTTTGTGGAATGAAGCCATGCCTTGGACCTTGTTGATGCAAATAGTTACTTCAGTAGGATAGACGCAGACGTGATGTCATAACGCATGAGGTTTTGTCAACATAGAACTAAAAGAAAAACATGCCAGCATGGAGGAATTGATAAGGTTGGAGGAATGAGATTCTGATGCTTTGAAGAATTAGGAACTGGTTTTCAACTAGAAATAAAAGCACAATTTCTGGTTGGTTGGATGGGTACACAAACACATGCTCATGCAGACTTGCACAGAGTTCATGAATACTTATTTCTCCTAATTTAAGAAAATAACAGTCAAAAAATTTGTTTTATTGTTTCTTGTGGCATTGCAGTCCACTGATCACATGGATTTCACACATTTACGGTATTATCCCATACCCCCCCACCCCGCCCTTTCCTCTCATCTTCTCCATCTGGGGGTCAGCATGTGATCCCGAGGACCCTCCCTCTTCGCCCCAGCTGATGTATGGCTTGTGGAAACAATGCGAGCACCGGGCTGTTATTCTGTTTGCTTTACGTTTGACAGGCCTGAATTAACGTCCGACTGGGATCCTATCTCATTAGGCCAAATGCAGCTCTAAAACAATCATAAAAATCGTTTGGCAACTGGCATCCCACTTAGGAACACCTGTCAACATACAGGCAGCAGATAAACTCTGCAAATTAGAGTCAGAAGTGAGATTGAATCACGGATGGAGACGGAGGGAGGGAGGGAGATGCCCATATGCTCCGTGTTGTTAGAGAGTTAATGATATGAAGTGGTCGGGTTGATCCAGAGGCTTCCTCGTTGATGATATTGATTGTGGTTTTAGGACGTAAACTGTGTGTGTGTGTGTGTGTGTGTGTGTGTTGCACATCCATCTTTGTGTTTATCAAGACTTCATTCATTTGCATTTCATTAAAACTAAATGTGCTTTGTTAATCCTTTATCCCAAACAATCACGAAGTAGACGCAAATTGATTCGTCTCTCGACACAAATGTATACAGAGAGGAAGATTTTTTTTCGAGAACATGCTAAATTGTGTGCTCCTTTATTTGCATGCATTTTCCTCCCAAGTCTCCCCTCACTCTCACATACTTTATTTTTCCTTATTCTATGCAAACACCTATCCCAGTCATGCACACACACTTCTCCCATTTCCTCCGCTGCATCTTCCCCTCCTCACCCTGTCCAAACATACATCTTTATCAAGCGGCTGTTGTCAGACAACATTAGATAATTAATAGGCCATTTGTCAGGCCGGTGAGAAACATGTTAAAATCCCCGAGCAGCTCCCCAGATAAATCCTGCCGCGCACACAGCCGCCTTTGTTGTGTCAGCCTGCCATCGGAGCTGCAGATTTACCATTAAAGGACCCTCATTATTAATCACAACTAATGCTAATTAATTAGGTGTCTGTGTGTGTGCACAGAGGGACCAGCTCTAAGTTTCAGTTTGCTGTGCGATGTTAATTGGTAAGTCGGCCCAGTGCCCTTAATGGAGTGTTTTCCATTTGGAGCGGGGAGCAGTTGACTAACACAGGGGTGAAAACACATAGACAATGCTCTCATTAATTAAGACTGTGTAAAGAGTTCTACTCCTGTTACTTGTTGGGTTGCGTGTGTCTGCGTGTGTGTGTGCTCAAACAGTTATAATTCGATGTGAGTAGCTGTTTGTGAGAATATAAATGTGGAGAATTGTGAAATAAATGCATGTATGGTATTACAGGATCTGCTGCAATAACTGTTTTTGTCTCTAATTGTGTAGGTACTCGATGCACTTTCTCTGCTGTTATGCAAGTTCCCTCGGGATTAAGCAACAGGCACTTAACATGAAAGGAGTACTTTAAGTACAGTTTATCTTTTAAAAATACTGTCAATTTAGGGATTAAGGTTAATTTATAATGACCTTTCTTTTCTTATGCATTGATTTTTTTTTTTTTATCATGTCCTCTTTTATAGATTTTTTCACAGTTTGTAAAAGACAAAACGACCTCTTTTACTTACAAATTACACCTTTTTTCCCCCTCAGTTGATTTCGTTTAAGCAAATGCTGAAAGATACATTATGGACAACAGGCAACAACAGCTACCTATGGCTATGAGTGTTTGTGCTTTGGATCCTTCGGCACCACAGTCACCCCAGCGGACCAAAAGACTCCCCAAAAGCGATGCTAAGGCCTCCATTAAGCACAAAGACAGAGTTAATTAGGAAGCTTATTGCCTATCCCGAGGGCATGGGGCTCCAAACACTCTCCTACGCTCCCCGCTGAGGGAATCTAGACACAAACTGATGCACTGTAATTAACGGCGCTTAACAAATCAACAGCGGCCATTTTCTGTTTGGCAGTTGCTGTGAGAGCGTTAAAATTAACCAAATGAAAGATAATTATTTTTGTTTTCTTTTGAGTTCAGTCACAGTGAGTTGTCTCTCCCAGATGTCTGCGTCTGCGTCGCCTTCAGGGCATCCTCATTATTCAGGCGAATGATTCAATGTACAATAACAGCAGTCATACACCTCAACCCCTCCCACATATTTTAAACCTCTAATTTTGAAGTAGGTTTTGCAGCAGTGCTGTAAGGAGGATAACAACTATATGTACATCTGCTGTGCTTCTGCTTAAGCAGCAACAACGGCAGAAAAAGCAGTCATAGTTTTTTTATGTAGAAACAGGAAGCAGAAGAATGATGAAGAGCGCCTTTGTAGAATTTGGATGTGGTGACTAATGGAGGGGATCATGTGTGATTATGTTTGACCTGTTGTACCAGGGTAAGCCTCCCGTCCCTTTTGTCTGTTATCGCAGGCAGCGAATGATGTCTACAGATAAGCGTAAGGGCCAATCCTCATAAGGTGAGGAGTTCATTTCCATACTTCATGATCTAAGACCCCATCAGTCAACTGTTAGACCTCTCTTTCTCTCTCTGGCTTGATGAAGTGATCTGTGAATTGGGCGCAGCCAAAGCAGATGAATAATGTTCACACTTTTGCGTGCATCTCACAATGTTATAGGCTGGTTAGCATTGTACACCACAAGCCAGAAATACAGTGGAGGAGCTGTGACATAAAACAAACAGCTGTTGTGTGCAAAGTCTTATTTTTTTAGTTTTCCACAAATGTTTTTGTAACTAATTCATTATTGTTTTATCAAGAACAGTTACTTAAAGCTGGGGTAGGCAGTTTATTTTTGGTGTCATTGGGCAAACATTCCATAATAACCTTTCAGCATATTGTAATTCTGGTGATCTGAAACAACACTAGACTTCTGCACGTCTCCTTCACTCCGTATTTGGACTTTAGAAAATGAAGACTGTAACAGACACTTTTGGCCAATCACGCGTCATTTCAGAGAGCATGTGTACTATAGGCTGTTCTACAAAAGTCTATGTCACATCCCATCTACTAGTGAAAGTCAAATACAATGAAAAACAATCCAAGAGGAAAAGTTGCGCTTCCAACTTTAGCTACAATTGCAAAAATGGCAAAGCAACCTCAAAAATGGACGACAGCGTATCAAGACGATTATTTAAAAGAGAGAGTGACACCAATAGAAATAAAACTTGTGCCAGGTGAAGAAAGAGTTGGATCTGCGGAGCAAAACCAGGGAGGGAGGGGAGTAGCAGAGTTGCTTCCATAGAAGTCTCATGCTACAGCTTGATTTCTAGATCTGGTCTACCTCAGCTTTTAGTGGCATTATAATGTGATGTAAAAGATCTAAAAATACAAATAAATGTCTTTTAAAACAAGCAGGATGGATTAGTAGAATTGAATTGAAGGTGGAGAGTAAAATTGATAAATGTAGGAATAGACACAAAAGTGTTAGACAGACGGTAATAAAGTAAGAGCAAGACAGACAGCGGTACAGAAAAAAAGAGGGGGGTTGGGAGGTAACAATGTCCACAGGTAGGTTATTTCTCTCTGTAAACATATGTATCCATTTGTCCCATGGGTGCGTCCCCTTGCCGTCCCGTCGGCAGTGGCTGGGTCACACCTCCATTAGGGCCTTTGTCACAGTGATTAATAGCTCTTTCTATCATCTTTAATTCACTCCCTGATGATGGCGGCCCTGCTCGCAGCTCGGGGTAATCGTGTGATGTATGAGTCCGCCCAACACCTCGTGGCAGAGGTGAAAATCATTCCACCCATGCAGATAGCAGGCCTGGGAACAAATGTTTTCCCCCTTAATAAAAATTAATGAATTTGGCGTCAAGTGCAACCATTTAAATACATGGGATACACGCGTGTGTGTGCATATCTGTGTTTAAGCTATGATGTATTTTCACACATGTTCCTGAGTGATTTTGATGGTGAGATAATATTGTTTTCCTCATTATTTTGCACTAAATCTTTTTTGTTGTCTAAAGATAAATCAGCATCAAAGTTTCGCTCTGTTTTTACACTTGCTTTCTTGTTTTATCATGATGTGCCATCTCTGTTAATAATGCAGCTGAAGCCATAATGCTGCTTCCAGCTGGAGTTCCCCTTCACTACCCAGAATTCTTTTAGCACTCCCTCTTTGATGAAGGGCGTCAGCTTGCAATGATGAAGTAATGTCCATTACTGAACAAACAAACAAGACTTTTTGCTTTAACTAGGCGGATACACACAGAAGTGCACACACATACACACACACCAATCCGATCATCTGTGCTCAGTGTCCCTATCGCCCCTCATGTCAAAGCAGTGTTACGGTCTTTAACTTATCAATCATCTGCACATGAAACCACAATTTTTAGAACTCTGAATGTAGTGTATTGGCTTTCAGCTAAGGTTTACCTTTCAGAAACATGCATGTTTATGAGCTGAAATGCTCTCGCTAAGTCCACTGGACTGGGAGAATTTCTGGTCTAAATCAAATATAAACTTGGAGACCAGTGTGAGGGGGGAAAATGTCAGCGGAGAAACAGCAATGGAGGGATACAGTTACCTTTAAAAGCTCTTGTCCCCTCTACCATATGGCAAGCTTCACATCCAGGACCATGACCGCGTTACACAGTCTCCGTGCTGAAAATCATTACGTTGACTCCCAGAGCCACATTCAGTTTCATGCCCTGCGCGGTTCAGCAGAGTCTTTGAGAGACTCTCCCCTCAAACACACCGTGCCCACACAGTGTGTGTGTCAAACATAATAGTTACACAGACACTGTGATCAGGTATTGCTGCAGGGAATGATTTTGAGAAATACTTGAATTGTAGATCGTGGTTCAGAAAACACACGCACAGACTACATAACACAGAAATCACAGCCAGATATCTGTAACAGACAGCTGATTCAGCACAATGTATATTTTTCCCCCACAGCGCACACGCTCTTTGACAGGAATTATGATTCTGAACTGGCAGGGAAAGCAGCTCGTGGACTACTGTACTTATGCAGTAGTTGACAGTTTTGCATTTCTTTTCAACAGAAATCGTGCTTTGACTTTGCCGAAGTGGAAGTTACACATAATTCAAGGATATTTACACACAATGCACTGGGCTTACCTTGTGCTTTGAGTAATGTGTCAAAGTTTGCGGCTGTACAAAGATGAGAGCATACAAAAAAGTAATAATTCTGTCAAGGTCTTGAGTTAATCTCTCAGGTTAGTTTATGACCACCTGTGGCCAATCAGAGTGACCCGTTCAGTCAATCAGAAGCACGGTTACTTCATGGCCAGTGAGCAAGACGTGTGTGTGTGTATCTGTGTGGATCAAAGGTTCCATGGCTGACAGCGCAGCGGTACAGTGTCACACAGGCAGCCCTTCAGGAATGTTCTTCGGCCTGGGGATGGGTTGTGGAGCCTCATTAGCAGAGCCCCCTCTGCCTCTGCCCTGTCAGCCTGTGTTAGGAACAACCCATCTCAGATGCACGCTGGGGGAGCGACAGCTTCCTGTGAATCGTTTCCGGCTTTGAGTGTCTCTCTGTCTCCCAGTGTGACACCTGGCTGGCAAATCCATTGTCCTGGATGGCTTCATTATTGGCTTGTTTGGTGAACTGTTTGATGTGAACTCATCTTCCTCCTTTGCATGTCTCTTTATCTGATTTCTGTGCTTCTTTCCACCTATTTTGGAGACAGAAATTTTCAACTTAAAGACTCTAGGACTCTGCTACTTTGCTCCACCTGCACACTGTGTTACCACTGAATAGCTCAATCCCTCTTCCCCCATTAAGCTCCACCAGCCACGTGTGCCACTCTGAAGAAGCCCAGTGTGGGTTCAAGGGTCAGACTTCGATGTCCTGTTTCACTCTATTCACAATTAACCTCAGTATGCTTCCCTCTGTTTTCACTGTACAGTGGAGAAAGAGTTCAGGAAAAGGAAACATAAAACAGTCAGAACAGTACAATGCTGAGCAGATCCTGCCTACCCAGCTTGGCATCAGCTCAAATAAATGGCAAACATACCATGTTGTTAACTTCGGCAGCCTGTTTTTGATATATTAAGTCTCGTTTGAAGTGTTATGATGAATCAAAATGTGTCTGTTGGGTATTAGAAGAAGGAAAAGACTGACATTGGAATCAAGTGTTTCCCGTCATTGCTCTCCAGCTTTTTATGATTGAGCTCAGTAAAAAACAAATGATGACACCATGTTGTGTCAAGCTCCTCAGACTTTGTCCTGTTTGAACAGTTTAAGTTAATGCATGTACACATTTATATGTTTGTCCAATTGAGACAAAATGAAGACGAGAGGCTTAACTGTAACTTTTAATAACAGACGTAAATAAAGATAATCTGTTTTTGATCATCTAACAGTCACATAGACATCTCTGAGCACCTCCCTCACATGGAGACTCTTTCCGTTTCTTGACAGGTGATGGTGATGATGAGTTTGCCCTCTACCCATCCGACATCTTAGACGATGTATGTGGCTCTGATGGTGATCCTGTGCCTTCTTCGGCCCTGGCAGAGGACCCAGCATCACCTCTGCTCTCTGATGACGAGGCGTCACCCCAGAACACCTTGTCATTCCAACACCAGAGCTTCTTTTTACCCCAAGAAGATCTGACCATCCCTCTGGACTTTGAGCTGCGAGATTCTGCAGTTCCAGGCGGAGGCCTGGGCATCTGGAGCCACCGGAGGATAAACGTCGGGGAGCAATTTGGACCGTATGAAGGAGAGCATAGGCCTTGTCTCCGAGACCGCACTCAAGGCTGGGAGGTAGGGACATGATAAATGAAGAAGAATTTGTACACATTTCCCCAACATGAAGCGTTGCCTTGCACAGTTTCATACACATCGATGACTGACAGAAATTAAGGCCTCTTTAAATTCTTTGTATCCGCAAAATATCTAAACTTTATTAAGCAAACATTTCATTTACAGTAGTTTAAAGAAGGAATTTGCTCTACATGTAACAGAGCAGTGTAACTTTGGTCAAGTAAACACATGAAAGTTGCACTGACGGGGTTTTTCTGCTACACTCGTAGCACACTTTTTGACAAGGGGGGTTTCCTTGGCCGATGCACACTGTAACATTCACATCAGTCCTCTTTTTATTTCCTCCCATGGCGTCATGTTCACATTTAGCCCAGTGACCACAAGGCTGTTGTTGCCGTTTGTTGCCCAGTGATGTAATGTTAGCTCAGCGCCACTGAAAGAAAGGGAGCCGAGGTTGTGCTCTTAACTCAATTAAAATGAAAAGCCATAAATCCCTTTTTCATCCTGGTTAGGGACCCAGTGCGGCCATTGGCAAATCACATATTGGTCAGCCGGCACAAAAAATCGAAGGTGGGGTCACAGGACAAGGTCAAAGGTTAGATGTGGTCTCAGTCAGTGTCAGGCTAGTTTGGTTTTATGGAGCAGGAATCAGCCTCCCAAAATAGATCCTCTCTAATTTGGATGTGAGGATTTAGTCCTTACTTATTCAGACCTTTGTCCCTTTGAGGGACAGAACCAAGCTCATTAGAAATCACTAACCATGCAGTTTGCAAAGTTTCAAATCACAGATTTAAATAAAAAGATGTTTCAATAAAGCATTTGTTCTCTTACTAGAGTCTTTCTAACCTCTAATTCCATTTTGATGCAGCACTTTAAAACTGACTGAGGACGCGTTGGTAAAGTATCAGCATTCAGCTCATATAAATAGTTTTGGATTTGGACCGGTGCTCACTGGGTTTTCATCATAGAGAATTACTCCAGCCCATCAGCTCTGACTCAACGGTTTTGGCTCGGACCAAACCAAAAATTTTTTTTCTCTCTGAACTACATTTCTCCAGGAAACAACTTCTCCCTCATTATAAACTGCCGGGTGAGATATATAAATGTCCTCGTGAATTGAAGTGAGGAAAAACTCTTCATTTTTGCCATTTTCGTAACACAAAATCTTAATAATAAGTCTCTGTCCCTCTCGAGGAGATTTACAGCCAGTTGAACAAGCTCTCTAGGTTATTCTTTTTCCCAGGGAAGGAAATAAAGGAAAAAGAGGTTTCATGAATTTTAATCCAGTAGTAATTTATGGGAAGCTTGAATAATAATATGTATTTAAAAAGCTGAGGAGCTGGGATGTGACTGTGCATGTGTGTGTGTCTGGGGGCAGGCGAGTTGGGGCGTTGAGGGGAAAGATGGGATCCTGGCGAGGCAGCACTGTATCACAATGTTTAATTACCACCCTGACAGCGAGCCATAACTCTTTCCATTAAGTAAATAAGTTGTAAAGAATTTATGATGAAATGCCACATTATTCAGAATGGATATTCAGTGATGACATCCCTCTGCATTAAATATGGTAAATGCCATTAAGCCCTTCTGACTCCCCTCCTCTCCTCCCATGCCCACCCGTCTACCATCCTTCACCCGTTGCTCACCCTCCCTCCCGCCTGCAAACCGTCAATATGCCAATAAGGCTGCGAAGGGTCCGTAAAAATAAAATTGATTTGGTAAATGTGAGCTAAGATAGATATGTTTGCTTTCATCATCAATTCTGTGCGGCGCGGCGAGGTGATGTCACCGACCGGGGAACGCTAAAGTGGCGCTCCCATCTGGAGCGTTTGATGGAGGGCTCTGAGCGGCCCAGGCCAGTGGTGACAGACTGGGGGAAGTTTGTCACCAGGGAGGCCAGCGCTCCTCAGCGCCATCACCATAAATTCGGGGGCTTTATTCATAAAGGGTAAGAGTGAGTTATGGCGTCCATGATGCTTTATGAATACAGGAATGGTGACTTATGGGAAAGATAGCTTCAGTAAATAAGAGGTAGAGAGGCAGCAGTGAGGGGTTTTGTCAGGCTCAGACGCTCACCTACACTGTCGTATGCAGAACCAGAGTGCTGACTGTGCTGGTACCACACCGTGTGAGAGAGATCTATTAGCGAGAGCTTTTAAAAAGTTTAGTTATTTCAGTATGAAGAGTGAAGTGTGTTTGTGTTCGTTCATTTAATGCTGTGATGTTTCCTGTGTAAGCAATATAAAAGCAGAGGTGGGTTATCTAAAGGGGATTTTTTAAATGAGGGGGAAAACAACCGAGACAGACCAAAACAGAATCATAAGGATTTTTTTGTTTGTTTGTTTTTTTAACTTTATCACAACAACCAATTCATTCTGTTTACTTTCAGTTCAGGAAATTCACATGTAAACTGGAATTAACCTGTATTTGTCAATGAAAAGGATTTTTTTTTTCACTTGTATTTAGAGTAGAACGACAAGAAATGCTAAATATAAAAAGGTTTTGAAATGAATCCAAATGGCTTTAAACTTTAAAATGGAAAGTGTAGTGACCTGTCATGTTTCCTTCGGACCCTCTAAACCAAAACTGATGACCCATTTTATTGACAAAGTTTAGCACATGGCCTTGCTTTAATTTTTTTCAGCAGCTTAAAATTATTGAAATGATAAAGGACTAGAATACTCAATGTAATTTCTGTGTATAAAGTCTCTCGTTGAAAACAATGACAACAAAACAGTGTTTAACAACTAAGTTAAGTTGCGGAGGGTCATGGAAATTTGTTTACATTTTTGTTAAACAGCCACTTTTGCAGACTAATATCTTTCTGACTCAGGCAAAAATAAAGATAATGTATAACAATTTTACTCATGTCACCTTTAGTCAAATTTGTCGACTTCCTTCCCAACTTTGAACAACAGCAGGAGAGAACATGGAACACACCATTACCTTGGATTAAATTATGTATTTCTCTGAGTTTGGTCAGTTTTTGAAAATTTTGATATGATGCATGTTCACAAGGCAACAAATATAAAGCAAAGATATAGTTGTTTTGGGGCCTTTTTAATAAGACAGCACTTGATTTATTTGCCTTGAATTCATTTAATCACTTAAATAATACAAAGAAAAAAAACGTGAACTGAAAAATATTACATTCCATCTTTCATGTGACAGAGTGAGGATGAGGTGGCCTGCACTTGTGCACAGTATTTGCATGTATTTCTTCATGGCTTCCTCGAAAATACTCTTAACGCCTGGATGCCCATCAGTCCATATTCTACTGTCTCTCTCTCTGAGTCGTTAGGCACATTGAAATTCAAACTCCATTTGTGTCTGTCCTCTTCTCAGCAGAAGCAACAATACGACAGAGAGTTAGAGTCCGGGAGAGAGTTATCCAGCACTCAATGAGCCTTTAGGCTCACCCAAACTCGCAGCCCCATGGGATTACGGGTCCTGCGCTTAGAAAGCTGGGTGCCTCCTGCTGTAGGAGCGATGGGCGGAGCAGGTTAGGGGTGCGAGAAGGGTTGGGATGGTGAGTGGGGCGGGACAGGGGCGCTTAGGGCCTTTGTGCACCTCTTGAGTGAGAGGCGAGGTGGAGGTGGAGGCGGTAGTGTTGGTGGTAGTGGTGGCGGCGGGGAGGTGGTGAAGGAGATTAGCAGTGATGGTGAATGGGAGTAGAGGATTAGGTGGCTGGACAGGGCCTTTCCTGGCTCTGCCTGTCTCCTGAACCTCCTGGTCATGAGAGGATGGGAGGATGGAAGGAGGAGAGGCAGATGCTTGGCCAGGAGGAGACCCTTCATTGAAACTGTTATCAGCTCAAAATCTTGCATTGCTAATCATCTACTAAGAAAAGATTACTAATTTGGCAGTGTGTGTTTGCATTAGAAGAAGTTTTGTCATGCAATTCGAATTTGAGATTCCAAAAAGTATTTTATGATGGACTTTTAGGAGTCAGAACCTGTGGTTATGGAGGCTACAAATTGTCATATGTAAAAAAACAGCATAAACTCTAAATTCAACATACAGTTACATTTTTGGTTTTTGGTCACTCTTGCAACTGTAGTTCGACTGAAGTTACAGCTTTTGCTTTAATGAGTACGAACAGTATGAACTCTAGGAACTCTTGTGTGTCTGTGTGTGCATGTGCGCATATGACAGAGTGTGAGAGTGTGGACGGAGGGCGTTTCGAGAGGGCGTGTTTTTTGTGCACGGATAAGCCGCTGTCCCGAATGAATGCAGATGTCTCTGGCTGGCTGTCCGCCTGTCCCCTGTGTGCTGACGGCCCATCACCTCTCTCTGTCACAGGGAGAAAGAGCCACTCTCAGTCCCGGCTAAAAGCCCCTTAATCCTCGAGCCCCTGCCACATCCCATCCACTGTCAGCGGAGATGGCCCTGCCCACAGCAGAGCTTAGAAAGGCAGGCGCAAGGGATGAACCTCTCTGTCACTCACACACCTCTCAATGGACACACATCTTCACATTTTCACACACACACGTACACACACATATAGTTTTTAGAAATTCAAAGTGAAAAAGTCCCACGTCTGCAAAGGCGATGTGAATGGTGGTTGTCAATGCATTGTGCAGCATGAACACAACGGCTGTGCTGACATCATTGTGGGACCTGTTTTCTCTCATGAGAAGAGCACCAACCGGCTGCTCAGACACCATGTTATAATGAAGGAGCCGTTCACAGCACACACTCGGGTCTCGTTGGCACTTAATGAATTGTACAGAAGACAATGAAGACCATTAACACTGGTTGTGTGCGAGCAGGTAGTGTGAGGAAGGGAAATGTGTCACCATGTAGACAAAATGTGCTGGATGTGAGACTTACTGTTTTTGCATCTCATGAGAGCTGTGCTGCTGAGGAAATACATATATCCCTAAAATTTTGCCTTCTTAAAGTGAAACACACCGATGGGTCTGAGCTGTTTTAGATGAGTAGATGGGATATGTAGGTGGGTAGACTTGCTGTTAAGACATAAAATTAAGTGGGTTTTCACCTGACTTCTAAGTTCAGATGTTCTACAGAAGTTTATAGCAGTTAGTATTCATAGCAGCTTGTTTTTGTCCTGCTCAGAAAAAAAAAACAACTAAGCTATGCTAAGTCCAGCCTTCACCCTGATTTCCAAGAGTCCAGGATGCTTGCAAGGTGTATGATACGATTCCTTTTCTTTTGAGTACAAATGAGTATCTTGTAATATTTACATTAAAAGAATCTTAACCTAATGAATGATGTCAGTGTCAGACTGCCAGTGCAGGAAGTAAGAGTCCTCTGTATTTATGGAGGCAGCTGAGAGTTTTTTCTGTTGCCTAATCATAAGTTGATACTTGATATACTATAACTATGGTCTTTTCTTTTCCTTATCCATACTCCAGCTGCGATGTGTATATATTGTATGTATATAGAAAACATTAAATATTGTGCTATTTGACATAAAAGCAAATGCTGGTTGTGAACACATTTTAAGTAATTTATTTTGTCAATATATTGTCAAATAACATTCTTGTCCAGTAATATGTTTGTGTAAAATTGTCAAACTTTATCACATCTTTCCTGCTCTGATTTGCTATAATCAATGTAGCCACTTCAAGTATATAAAGTACAACTTGTTTTCTCTGTCATATCTAAGACAACTCATATGCTTCTTTTGTATATGTCACAACAGCCCATCACAGTAAGGCTGTCAGCTATTTTCAAACAACAGTCATATACAACAGTTTAACATTTTATCAATAGTTTTTGGATATGTTCAATCGGAGAAATGATTGAACTAAATTGGCTTGAGTCCTGACGAGTAAATGTCCTGTGTCTTAACCTGCTGTGCGACCAAAAACACCCCTGACCTCTAACTTCTTTCGTATGGTGCAGAGTGTGCTGTCCCATAATTCCTTCAGCCGTGTGTGTCTTTGTCGGCGTTTGTCTCTCCTTGCGTCTGTGAGGGAGATGAGCTCCCCAGTCAATGTAACTGGAGCTTGATTGTCTTGGACAGGAGTGATGTCCATTCAAAAATCTCAAAGACAAAACAAGCTGGGGGTCTGTCTCCCGGCCTCTCTGTTGATTGTTAATCCCTTTCTTTGGGTTAATCTGTTGTTTGTTGGTGCTGGTTGAGGCTTGTGTGTGTCTGTTTGTGTGTGCTTGAGGGGGTTGTTACTGGTCTTCTAATCTCATGTGAGAGGAGTGAAAGAAGATGAGGCATATTTAGAGAGAGAGAGTGTACGAAAAATGTGAGAGGGCTCCACTCTGTGTGTGCAGGGTCAGTCAAATCCTCCACTTTGTCCACTGAACACTATCTGCTCCCAGTCAAAGAGAACAGAAGAAAAAACCCTAAAAATTTCTGATTTCCCCCCTCATTCCTTCACACTGACCCCCTCCCCTCTTCCTCCACCTTCTCCTCCTCACACTCTCCTCCTCCTTCTTTCTCTGTCCAAGTTCTCAGCAGGGAGGGGAAGTTAGGTTAACCAACTGGACAAAGTCAGAGTGAATTGCAGAAGGACAAAGGCAGGCGTGAGTGGGGGCTATGCCAGTTGGAAGGTGTAGCCAGCAGCACAATACCAGGTGAAGGAGGCTCCCGTTAGGGGTCCATCCAAGCCGGGCAAAGGTCACGGGCCTTATTAGATCTGAAGTGAATGGAAGGACTCGTTTGATTGAAGTAGGAGGCCGCCAAAAGCAGGGATGAGGACGGAGGAGTTCACCTGTTTGAAAAGCTCGGTGGGGGGGGCGTGTTTCTCCCCCCATTATATGTGACCTGTCGGGATGCGGACAAAAATCTGACAAGCTGATAGTTCCTGGCAGGAGTCACAACACACACATAACACACAAAGGAGGCCAATCTCATCTGATCGGAAACACATGCAGGGCAAACTCAATGACACAATGACAAACGTCTAGACAGCCACAGATATAACAGGATTTATATGCAGGTGCTTTGAGTCATTGATGGGGATATAAATGCTTCTGTCTTGTAACACATGTTTACATCATCTCTTCTCAGCAGTTATGGCACATGGATGCTCTGTGGAAGATGTGCACTTCCAGACTGGCTGGAAAAAAATCAAAAAACTGTTATTTCTGCAAAGTGTTTTTTTTAATCGGATGATTCATAAAATGAAAGTAAAAGGACAAATGAGAGAGGAGGGGGTGGCGTGTAGCAGAGTTTACTAGCTTGAGTTAAATTTACTATAAGTAAGTAAATGATTTATTTTCATGTTGTCCACAAAGAAGGCTCAAAGCTACTTTTCTAAAGTCCTGAATGAGCTTTGGAGTAAAAACTTGAAGCATCCTGTTATGAATTTGCAACTTTATAGGCAGCAAATGTGGTGAAAGTACTGAGGTAACATTAGAAAAGGGGAGAGATGGGAATGTGCAAGAGCTACTGACTCCACCCAGGTTAGCAGCTCTAGAATCAAACGCACCTCTTCAGCTGTCTACAGAGTTCCCCTGGGCAAACACATACTACAAAAAATGCTGTTATAGACTTACACACACACACAAACCAGCATGTTTGGAATGTGTATGCGTACTCACAGTTACCCGCAAATATACAGCAACACATTAAAACCTTCTCCACACACACATGTACACTCTGCACCAATAGGAGTGAAAATGAGGGGACCCCTAAACAGCATACAGGAAAAAGAGGTGATGAATTCCGTGTGCGGGGCCACAGAGCCAAGCTCATAGATACCTTATCTAGGAGGATTGATAGGAGAAGGGCCTTCCCTTAAAACACAGTACTGATTGTTTCCAAATGTCTTCCCAATGGGGAGGGTTAGAGGGAAGGAGAGACTGTGACTCTGGGGCAGAGCTTGCAGGCTTTTTATTGGTCCAGTCCGTGGAAACAGAGGGAACAGCGACTCCGTCCTGCCTTTCCTACCCCGAGTTGCAGCTAGTGCTTAACTACCAGTCAGATCGCATTACCCAGGCAGTAAATCTAGGTACCGGTTAACGCAAATAATCAAGAGCTAATACTGCTCTACGAAACCACTTTCTCTGTGTCTGTGGTCAGAGCTGCACAAACAGGGACAAGCCAAGGCCCTCTGTCCTCTTAGCCTCTGCCAAACTCGCCTCTGCCAAACTCACCCCTGCTCTCTCTCAGCTATTATATCCAGCACAAAGTCACAATCTTATGTATCCATGTATCCCATGAATGTATCCATGTATCCCGTATGGATTGTGCACCTCTCAGTGTGTAGTGTGTGTGTTCGTTCACTTGTTTAAATCTCGTTTCTGTCCCTGTGCTGCAGTTCAAAGAGTAATGGGATGGTGCGGTCTGGTTTTGAGAGCTTATTACAGGCCTAAGCGCTAAGAAACGCAGGCCGGGCCACATTCAGCCCAGTAACACCGTACCCTCTCTTCCAATTACTCCATATTGCTGCTCCAATTAGAGTGGAGCAGGTCCAAAACCAGAACTGGGAGCTGCCAGGTTTAGGGAGAGAGAAAGCAGAGGCCCCGGGTGGCAGTAATGAGGTCTTAACCCCGACTTTGCTCTATTATGTCATAATGCTTTAATTCGAGCCATATGATAGACTGCTGTGCACTTTCATGTTATTGGAGAGTCAATATTTGCGAGCTGGCCTCGTCTGATCCCCTCAGATGTGTCATAGGAGAAAGTGCAAAAAAGCCAAAGATATCTGAGGAGCAAATGACTGACAGGCGGGACGACTGCATCAAGTTACTCAGTATACGGCTGGCTGGGTGATAATATCCTGCTTTCTGACACAAATTAAAAACGTACCACTTACACGTGCACTTACTCACCGAAAGTGCCACTTACAATGGCATCACTTTGCAATCAAATCAGCAGTTTTTTGGCCTGCTTTTGCCATGCACTAATAGACTGGTGCTGTATTTATTAATCATTTGTAAAGTGTTTGAAGGTCGCGTTTTAAATTAATGTGGCTCTTAATGGGGTTAATTACCACAATAATAATGCAGGATCACATCCTGGTCAATAACTGTTTTGTCATTGCTTCCAGGTTTCTCAGGAATGATATAGTCCATCAGTTTCTGTCATTGTATAATTACAGGTGGTGTTTGAATATATTCAGAATAAAGATGCATTTCTTAAAATAAGTTAGTGGTAGATAGGGTTGGGTGGTAATACGGTAGTAAGGTGTACCTGTACCAGGGTACTCAGAGATCACCACAATAGATACTCTTTTTTGAAAGGAGAATTCATTGTACATACTTGTACAGATTTAGCATAACAAGGTCAGTATCATTTGAAACTTTAAAATGTTTTCTGGAGAATTTACAGACAAAGTCATTGAGCAATGGCACAAAACAGATTCACAGCTATTAGTCTCCTGCATGTGTTCGCTCCAAAGTAAACTCTTGATGCTGCACTGTAGGCTACATATGCTGCAAATCAGACTTCATTTGTGTTCTGCAGAGTTACATTTCTTGTTTACACTCACAGTGACTCCAGGAATGTTATTCTAATACATTACAGCAGCTTTTACAGGGTATCTCTTTCATACCCGGCATTGTTCATTGTTTGAAGATGTAAATTGAGCAATAAAAA
>JAQFJA010000024.1:10911368-10929550 GCA_029874485.1 Naso brachycentron
AAATCAAGATTTAGTTTAGAAAAATCTGACTTTATGATAATGTTTAACTTTGTCCTCTGAATTGTTCAACTATTCATTCAGAAATGTGTGAAAAGTTCAGTTCAGTTGAGCACGCCATCTCCTGACCGGGTGCAGAAGTGCAGCACATCCTCCCATGCCAGGTTTAGGGGGCTTCTGTTACTGTTAACCCGTTTTACCCCCGGTGATACCGCAAACCCCCGCGTGTTTATCCTCTCTTTTCAGACACTTCCTCCTTTTCAGAGCAGAGCTCAGAGCCCCTTCTCTCTATCAGGATCCTCGATCAGACCCGAAGAGGCCGCGAAGCAATCACTTTCCCAGATTACTTGTATTTAATACACAATGCATCATAAAACAAATCCCTCATCCTGACAGGAAGAAAATAGAACAGCTCATTCGACTTGAGCTTTCCCAATTTATGGCTAAATTAAAAAGGCTTCCAACAATGGACAAGTCGAGGAGAGGCAGGAAATCAATGACCGGGCGGACCGGGGTCTCTCCTCGGTTCTCAAGGAGCGCGAGACGATGGGAATCGGTGGCGGGGTCCTGCCTTATTTACACATGATTTTTCCTGTCCTTCCTGCACATTTGCTGCGCGATTTTGTAAAACAATGGGCATTATCTGGGATGGAAGGTCAATGTCACAGTGTGAGGCGTTATCCATCATCATCTGCTCTCATCAGCCAAAGCCTTGTCCTCTCCAGCTTTATGAGCTGCCTAATAAACTCCGCTCACTGACCGCGAGGACGTTTCTGCATGATTCTGTACCCTTGTTCGTTTATTTAAACTTTTACATCGCGGTCAAACGCCGAAGAAACAAAACGAATGCAACATTTTCTGTCTGCGTCTGCGCTCGCTGTAAAGCAGGTGCACAAAGTAAAACTTAGGCTACTCCAGAATAAAACTGCGTTTTCATTTTAAGATTGATTCTGACCTCGACTTGGGCTCTTTTTCTTTTTCTTTCTTTCTTTTTTAAAATATGTGATCATTTAAAAAAAGCACACACACACACACACTCTGCTTATTTTTTTACGTGCGCATGAAAGTGGAGGGAAGACCTGGCTGAGGAGGGCGCGCGAGTAAACCTACCTGTCAGCCTTACATCATTTTATGTTCAAGTCAGAGAAAAACAGGTGATTAGGTCAATGTTTCCTAAATTGTGGCGCAGGGACTTCCAATGGTCCTTATGGAGTTTCCTGGAGGTCCCCGGGAGGAACACTTATGCCTCTGGTTAAGTTACTCCACCAACGCAAGCACAATTAGAGAATAAGGGAACTGTTTTTATTCTAGTTCTCACTGTTCTTATTTTTGTAACTTTGTTATCCAGACATAAATGATACTTAAAACGAAGTCATAACCTCGAGGTTAAATAAAAGATTCGGGTCTTAGGTTAATAATGTCATAAAATGGTCCATGAACCGGCGCGGGGTGTTGTGAAAAAGTTCGGGAGCACGTGGACAATGATCTGCGCTTTGATGCTTATGTTGGTTCATTAAAGTGTGCTGCCTGCCTGCCTGTGTGTGTGCGTGTGTGTGTCGTTCATCCCTTTAGAAACCCCATCCCGACCTCTCCCTGACCCCGCTCACCCTCTCCAACCCCGGGCCCCTGTCACTTTAAAATTTACTGCGGAGAGGAGTTGCTTCCGCCCGGGGACAGGGGCAAAGACAGTCCCCGTGTTTTGAGTCGCCTCTTTCTGGGCTCTAGCGACGGACGCGCTGGGTCGGTCTGCATGAGACAATGCGTAAAAGAGAAACATCACACAAACCGTCCGGTACGCGCAAAGCAGGGGGTGATGCTTGAAGCGAACACCCCCCCCTTGACTCTCTCTGCTATCATATAGACGACACATCCCGAGCGGCTGAGGAGGGGGGAGGAAGAGAAAAATGAAAAGTTGAATGGCTACTAGAGGACACCTGGGTGCGTCAGGACAGGAGGGGTGACAAGAGAGAAGCGGACGAGCCAAGCGAAGCGCGCTCACACTGAAAAGTTGGAAGCAAGTTGATGTACCGGAGGTGATTTTAGTCCCGACCCGCGATGACTGTAGGACAGTGAGAGGACTTTAACCGAGTCAGCGGCGTCTGTGAGACAGTATAGTGAGGGAGGATTTCCTATCACCGAGCGCGCGGTGTCTGACGGACAGGCGCACCGGCGAGGAGTCGACTCGTCCCGCGGCTTGGAAACCTGAAGAGACATCAAAAAACCAGCAGAACGCTGGCGCTGTTTTACAAAAACAAGAGTCTGGATAACGCTTCTCGACAAAGACAATTTCTAGCCTAGTTTCTCCTTTATATGACAGTCGAGTTTTGGTCGTTTACATTTTTTTAAACCCGGAGTTTTCATCACTTTTCCTCAGTTAGAAACGTCCCATCCCAAGAGGTTTTAAGTGTCGCACGCCGGTGCAAAAGAATTTCAACGGTAAGAGAAAACAGACTTTATGGATAAAAACAAAAACAATCGTTTTATTCCGCCATACGCACCGAGAATAAGTAAACAAAACAAGTGTTCATTGTTTGTTTTGTTGTAAACTAAGTTTGACGGTTAAATTCATATAGTGGAGCGTATTTTTGCAGGATGAATGGGCAGATCCAGTGTTGGTCCAGACAAAGAGCTTCATGCAAGCTAAATATTTATTCAGCGGCAGGTTATACAAAGGCAGAGAGGCAGATTTGTGAACCCGACACAGATTCCGCTTTGCATCCCAACAATCGGCTGCGTCTTCATAATCCTTATCACTCGCGGTTTCCTGCAATTCATTTGTTTCCCAGTAAAGTTTACAGCAGTTGCATAATAAATAATAACACATTAGAAAGAAGCTGCACCGCTTATTATCCGCTGGGAGAAATACTTTAAAAATGCTTTGAAAACTGTAGAAGTTTAGTGATATTTTGATTTGCATTCAAATTCAGTTATCGAGTTTATCGTTATTTTGTTCTTTTGAAGCTTGAAGCATTTCGTTTAGAAGAGCAATATTTTTTCGTTTATCATCGTTATTTCTAAAAATGTTTCATAAAAATTTCATTGTATTGTTTTATGATATTGTGTAAATAATAGTATTTTAAATTGATGATTTTTAAATCATCTGTTAAAACAGACCTCATGCTTTTTTAAATTCATTCGATTAACTTTATTTTCAGAAACTAATTTTAATGTCATCTGGAGTTATTTTAAGTCCAGAATAATTTATTGGCAGAATTTAAATTCGTTTTTATTGACAAAATAATACCAGATTTGTCCGTCAAAATTGATTTCATCACAAATATTTTGCTGTCTTGTATTAAAAGTTTTAATCCTTTCATTTGTTTTAACTGTATACAAAATATTAAATGATATATGTGCGTTATTTAATTTATTTATACACAGTCCTGTACTGGTACTGATCTATTGTCAATGAAAAACATTGTAATCCTTGCTAATTTACAGTTTTTTATTACTACAATAGAAATGACATAATTCACTGGACCTCCCTCAAGGGTTAAAAAAAAAAATAATAATTTTTTTAATTTTGTTTTGTTTAATTCATTAATATGATATTGTGGTCTTTAAAAATTACAGGAATTTCCTCATGAATAACCGCTAAAATAATAATTACAAAAATCAAAAATGCACACAGGTATTTTTGTTTCACAAAGGAATTTTTATATGATTAGCATATTGCTTGTGAGTGTGTGTGGGTGTGTGTCTGTGTGTGTGTATTTGTGTATTGCGCCACAGACCAGCTCCTAACATGTGGGAGGTATGTGGTTAGTCAGTGTTTGGACACAGTAACCTGGACTGATATTGATCAAAGTCTGATCTCTCTCTCCCTCTCTCTCTCTCCCTCCCTCTCTCCTTGTGCAGATCTTGGACGGGTCAGGCCATGTAAAATTCTGCGTTGATGCCAGCAAGCCAGATATCGGGAGCTGGCTGAAGCACATCCAGTTTGCCCCTGCGGCCAAGCAGCATAACCTGACAGCCTGCCAGATAGATGATCAGGTACGTGGAGACCCTGCAGCCTGCCTGGCAGAACAACCCCAACAAAAATACATGACGAATATGATCTGAAGAAAAGAGGAAAAAAAAACATGTGGATGACTTGATTTTGAAGTCCCAAACGGTGATGTGTCCTCTGAATCTTGCTGTCTGGCTGGATGAATCAAGTGCGACTGAGAGTCATTCAGATCTTTTTTTTTTTTTTTTTTAAACACAATTCTCCTGCCAGAAGGCTTCCCTGTATTATCCGACGGCTGCCCTGTCTGCACGCTGTTGTGTTAAAAGGTGTTATTGTGATCCAAGTCAGATAGTCCCATGAGCGGGTGGCCCACCCTACCTTCACTTCTTACATTCACACACAGCTCTCCCCCACGGCACTGCGCACAGACTCCTTGCTATCTGTGTGTTTTCTTTCCGTAATTGTGCTCTGGCTTCTGCCGTGCGAGGACCACAGGGCAGGATCACAGGCGGCCCGCCGAGATGATAGTTCCGCACACTTCCCGGTCACGCTTGCGATATAAACTCTTAGATATGCCAGGAATGTCACAGTCCTTTTGCTGCTCACCTGGCTGTACAGAGAGGTGCGTGCTACACACATGGGGGCCCGTTCACCTCAGTAATCCCATGCACAGACACACACACAGCGAGGCAGGAAGACAAGTGGCTAAACTTTATTTGACATTTGAATGGAGCATACCAGCTTGACCCGAATAAAAAACATCATCTAGCCTGCTTGTGTGTCATCGCTTCTCCCTGGTGGTCCGTCTAGAAAAAATTACATGACATTTGAGTATTTAAGAACTGCAAAGAAATATGTTCAATACAGAGAAACGCTGTTTTTAGTCCTGAAATAATTAGCAAATCTTTAAAGTGAAAATCTCAGAGCTTCTCGGGAACAAACCTCCTGATTTTCCTGCAGATGCCTACGTCATTCTCACCTTGCGCTCTGAGTTAAAGAGGCAGGACACTGAGAGAAGTGCCCACGCGTTTTTAACGAACAGAACAGGAAAGAAGAAGGGAAGCTTTCCAGAAGCACTTACCCTGCTCTCTTTTATAAGAGACAGAGAGACAAACAAGCAGAGAGAGCTCTCCCCCGAGCTGCCCTCTCCACGAGGTGTGACTGGCTGTCAACACTGTGGTTCTGCTCGGGTGGCTGTGTAAGGCTCCGACAGGTCACGGACATGGCTATGATGAGGTGATTGTTAAGTATTACACACTGTCACAACACAGCACAATGTGCCGTCTTTAAGCCTTCCGGCCAACATTGGTGTTTTTGAAAACACACTGTAGCGTCTCACAATGCCTGTCTGTATGTTTAAAATGAATAGACTAAGAGGGGGTGGTCTTGTAAAGCTGCCGTCAGTTTTTAGTAGTGTGTGTGTGTGTGTGTGTGTATGCTTATGCTTATGAGAACCTTTTGTCTCCATGTGTGCACAGACATTCATGTGCACTGACTTGTGAGTGTGCGAAATGTTTTACATTGTGCCTCTGGAGTGTGTGCACACACCTATAACTGCCTGCGTTTCTGCTATTATGTGTGTGTGTGGGTGTGTGTGCGTGCATGCGTGTGTGTGTGTGTGTGTGTGTGCATGCTGTGCAGGACTTTGAATTGTTCATTGCGGTTCAGATGACTCCCCACGCTCCTCATTGCGAGCTGAAAACATTAAAACACACAGTACCTGATTCCAACAGGTTTTTACTGCCGTGGAGAAGTGCTGAGTCTAAACCCAGCCTGAAACCACATATTACACACTCACCGCACAACGCGGACCATCACCAGATTTCCCAAGAAGGGCCTGACCGAGCTTACAACTTCTGCTAAATCTTCCCACAGAACCAAAATTTCAGAGAATCTCCCCACCGTTAGCAGAGATGACTGTTTTATTCTAAAACAAATGTCATACAGCCGCAGCAATTTCCAGGTGCGTTGGTCATTATTTGGTCCTGGTTCTTCTCAGGCACCAATTTAGCCCTGCCAAAGCGAGAGTTCAACCAGCCTCCGTCCTCTTATTTCTGACCTAGTTCTGTTTATCATAAAACTTTATGACCAATCTCAGGAGGGTGAGGGAGAGAGAGAGGAATGAATGAGTGAAGCAGGGGAGGGAGGGAGGAAAAAAGCCTGTTTTGTCTTACTGGAGGAGCTGATCGAGATCCTACTTCTCCTTTTTCTCTCTCTTCTTTTCTTGTCTTCTGCATTGGCATGAAAGATTTCTGCTGCCAGAGCATCTGCCGACAACATACTCAAACAGACAGCAAATATTAACAAAACGAATGTCTGACCTTTACGTACTATTGGAAGAATTTCCTCTTAGAAATTCTTTTACCCTTGTACGAACTTTTTAGCACACAGAGTTCTTCTCGACAGTCATTACAACTGGAAGTAATGTATTGTATAATGATGGAGGACGGAAATGTGCATGGTTATAATTTCTCACATATCTGACGTTTAATGAGAAAAGAAAAAAATCCAATTAGAAATAAAAGAAAACAGATATTTGTGGCTCATATGGCTCTGAAACATCGTGTCAGTGTTGGTGTCCAGCTGTTTAAATTGAGTGGGGCTTAAGTTAAGGATTATAATTATATATTTCTCCAATACTAGGATTAGCTGCACATTCAGTATTTTAGGTCATTTAACAGGGAAGGCCTTTGTTTTTATGAACTTTCTGTTTTATTGCTTTGTATATTTGACACTGCAGAGTGGAAAGCAACAGGAAGGAGTGGAGAGGAAGGAGATGGCAGGTGTCGTGGTTTTTGAGTCACACTGAAATCTGTGATTAATTCACCAGGCTGAACTCGTAGGTTTGAATTCAGTCTTTTACAAATGAAAACACACTTTAAAGATATTTGCTTTTTTTGTTTGTTTGTTTGTTTTTGATAAAAACCTTTAAAATTCTTTGAAAGTATTTTGAGAACATAATATGTGACAGAGACTTTTGGCTTAGCTAGTTTGTGATTATAAAATCTCTTAACTTTGGCTTGTGACCTGCTGTTTGTGTTCACCTTTTGCCCCTTAACCATCCGCACCACAATGCTCCAGCTCTCCTGATACCCTCATTTGTCTGCTGATTCACCGAACAACGCATCCTGAGCACTTCCTGCATAGATCCTTCCCTGATCGCCGTGTTTTGTCGTTAGGGTAATTAGGGCAATTAGTGCTTTAAAACCCTCCACTGCGCTCTTCACTCTGCTTATTTAATTGAAAGGAAAATGGATTAAATGTGTAATTAACATCATCCAACGAGGCCCTGAAGAGCCTTTCATAAGACAGTGCAGAGGGATATGAGCGTTAATCTCATCCACTCTATTGATTCTCGCTCAGTATTGAGTGGGATGAAGTGGCTGCGGGGCATATTAGGGAAACACTGACAGTCATTCACCATGCAAACACACTGGAGGTGAAACCATGATGTGATTATGACTTACTGAGAAAAGCTTGAAGCTCATTCAATAATGAAAAAGGCACAAATGACCATGATTGCCCATGTAAAAACTGATCATTTACACAGGATGCTATTTAAATGGATGGACGCTATGGGAGACTGAAAGAAGTCGTAATGTTATTGTGGGGATGCAAAGGTTGCACCTTAAGATCAGGTCACTTAGTTGACTCATTTTAACTTGACTACAGCCTAATGTTGGCTTCCCTACATGTTCATCCAATTTGCTGGAAGCAGCTGCACATCGCGTGCTCACGCTCGTTACCGCTATCTAAGTCACGAAACGGTTTTGTTCAGCAGCCAAGTCATGGCGACTGCCAAACATGCCGTACATGTTGCATGACCCCGATAACTGCAGCGAGGTTGAACACATGTGGACACACACTGATGCTGTCATGCTACAGCTGAGCAAGCACGTGTAAACAATGCAGATGGTGTTCTTACATTTGATGATACTTTGTGATTTCTTTGGCTAGAAATAAAGAATTGTGGGAGTTTTGCATAAGCATTTTTTGAAGTTTAACCTTTTATACTCATTGCAGTGTCAACCTTAAATGTGGATCTGGGTTTTTAGTTGATAAAGTGCTGCGGTCGTACGTTTTGGCGCTGAGAGAAGCACACAGACTGAGAGCACATTGTGGCAGGACAGCGTCAGTGAATGGCATACCTGTCCAATGAGCTCTGTGTGAGCGAGGAGGCGGCCAACAGGGTGTGACCGGGGAAAATGTGACTGTGTTTACTCTGCTAATGACTAATGGTGTCAAGGTAACAAAGTAGTCCGATTATAGCCTCTGATCCTCGTGTGGTTGTAACCTTTGACAAAGAGTGTGTGAGAGAGAAGATAAGTGACTTAATAAAGGAACAAATATAGGGAGAAACAATACATTTATATTTGTACAGAGAAAATAGTTGATCAGCAGATCCTGGACAATAAGATTCAGTTTCTGAGGGAACTGGTTTTCCTGGCTCCTCCTGCAGCCTGTGCAAAGTTGACTCAAGTTATTCCATTAATGTGAAAGCTTACAGACGCAGGTCAAGCTCATGTGTATTTCCAAAGAAATTAAATCAAGTCATTCAGTGTTGTCTGTGTTTGCAGTAAGAACAAGAAACGGCCCTGATGCTTCTCAGCGTGAACTCAGACAACCTGGCTATCTTATCTACAGGGTAACCTGTTATTTTAAGCCACTGTTAAAGACTGCTGGCAGTGTGTGTTTGTCAGTGTGTCCATGACACGCTAAGGATGACCCCTAGAATCAAACACAGCGTCCTCCGTTCTTGAGCGAGTCCCTGCTTTGTTTGTTTGCGTGTGTTCTCACTGTTTATCTGCACCGGCCCTCGGGGGAAGAGGGCGAGCAATTGGGGGGGAATTCCCCTGCTGCGCCTGCTCGTGTGTGTGTGCTAACGCTACCCCAAAACACATCTTCTTGTGCAGAGGAACAGAGCTACAGAAATGTTTATTGATTCCTAAAAGAGGAAGGTCGGAGGTCAGGCTAAGACTAACCGACACTTCAGGAAAGTGGATGTTTGCCGCTGCGTTTTAAGATTCACACGGGTCACTGAGCTCCCTTGCTATGAGTTTCTCCTGTTATTTTGTAAAAAATATGAAAATTACAGACTCATAGGCGCACTTTACCTTGAACTCGCACTCTTGTATTTACAGACAAAGTGGTTTCGACAGTGTCCATTAATTTTTATGTTCCGAGGCCTCAGTCCGCGCCCTGGTAGCTCTCCCAACAACCTCCCTCCTCTGCCTCGGTATCAGTCTCTCAGAGCGGAATCACTGCAGACTCTCATGTCTGTTTGAGCTGCTGTTTGATTGTTTCTAAATCACAATATTTTTGTGGCCTTACAGAGGTGGCAGACACAGGAAAGAGCTCGTCTGTCTGTGTGGGCGTGGATGTATGCTCTATGAAGTTTCATCTTTGTTCACGTATGTGTGTTTCTGGTGCAGATAGGGGTTAGAGTGTCGTGTATGTCAGGGATGAAAGCTGCAGTTGGGGTCCTCACGGTGCAGCTTCCTTCATTCTTTCTTAGAAACAATGGGATTTCAGAACTGCTATTGCTGTTCTCTCTATAGCTAGACACCATAACTGAAAAAAAAAAAAAAAAAAGTCGGCAAACTGGTTCTCTGTGGACTTCAGTGGTTAATTTAATTCAAATCAAAAGATTTTAAACAAAAAAAAATGTTGCAAAAATGAAAAGAAGAATATTTTTTAAAATTAAATTAGGTGGTTAATATGTAATGTGTCTCTCCTGCTCCTGGTCTGGATAACTGTAATGACTCTGGTTTAGCTCTGTAATGGGAGTCAGACTTGTAGTGCCCGTCACCCTCCCTTTCTTAGCCCACTTATATTTTTTTTTTTATGTTTGAATTTAAATCATACTCATGCCCCCCCAAAGCTACATCAGTCACTGTGCCCCCATCAACCCTCTCTTATTGACATATAAGAGCTCAGCTTTGGGCAAACCCTGTTTTTGTTTTGGGTTTTTTTACGGGCTATAGCTCCCTTTGCTCCAGTGACTCTCAGTGAGGAACTTCCTGTGATTTTGTGAGTCATAGTGGAGCCCAGAAATGTCCGTACTGTCATATTTACTATTATATCTTTTGCCAGAAGAAAGAACAATGACACAAACAATTATAGCAGAGAATATATCATGATCTTTGTAGAGACCAAGATATTTATCATAACTCTCAGCGGAGCCAATGTGGCTCTAGTGCTCGCCAGGAACTCCGTCCATGAGTGGTGTACCTGTGACCCGTGCCTTCCCAGAAGCATGCCCCCCCCGTTGCATTTCTAATAAACTCCCACATCATCATTGTCACGTCGGCGCGCAGAGGAGGAAGGTAATATGTTAAACCTCCATCGCCTGCCAAAAATAACGCCATGTCTGATTGTTTCACAGAGAAAGGCTATTGTGTGTCCATGGGAAGCAGCACAGTCCCAGGGTCTCCTACATGATTCTGTAAAATTACTGACCGCCTCCGAACATACATGTTCAGCAAGGACATGAAATGATAATCTGTTTGTGTTCTAGACTAAATGGATAAAATAGAATCTGTACCATAGCTTTAAAAATAAGCTGATTTACAGTAGGTTGAATTGTAAATTAGTCCTTAGAGGTGGGGCCCGTTCTTAATTGATCTCGCTGTTTGGAAGTTTCATCCATCACTCAAATACTCAATTAAGAGAAAGCATTTTTTTAACAGCTTGCTTATTTTTACAGTTAATCACCGTACATTAGCAAGCTGCTTTCCATACTGCTTGCTTACTAGAAGCATTTAAGAAGAATCCTGTGTGTGTGTGTGTGTGTGTGTGTGTGTGTACACAGTATTAATGAGACATACATTTATTCTACAGGGTTTGCTCTTAATCCACTTTTCATCAAAATAGATGTCTTACATGATGATTAATTATAAGTTAATAGGTATGTATGTGTGTGTAAATGTGCTTGTGTGTGTCTATATGTATTTCTCCTCTGTGTGTGTGAGAGAGAGAGACAGCTCCTACAAGTGGCCTCTACTGGTTTAAGCCTTTGGTAGTTAGCAACATTGCAATGCAGTTGTCGATAATGTGAGAAAAAAATGCAATTAAAAAAAAAAAAAACAGCTGCAACATTCTGCCAAAAAATTGCAAATTCAGCACAGCAAAATCTGTTCATCGGCACATTTTAAATCATTATCCTCCTGTGTGTGTTGCAGATCTTCTACAAAGTCACCAGAGAAATTTTCCCCGGTGAAGAGCTGCTACTTTTCATGAAGGCTGAAGAGTATTCATGTGACACCATGGCTCCTGATATTCACGGTAGGCACACAAACACTTCTGTCAGTTGCCATGACTTGAACAACAAAAGTATTTCTATGAAATGCACAATATGCTGAAGTTTCTCCCTTCCGTCATGCAGAGGAGAGGCAGTACCGCTGTGAGGACTGTGACCAGCACTTTGAGTCCCGCAGCCAGCTGCTGGACCACCAGAAGCAGCCGTGTGGGATGCCCCCCTCCTCCTTCCTTAACCCAGGTTTGAACTTTTTTTTTTTTAATAGGTTGGCTATTTTCATACTCTTGTAAACAGTGGGCACTAATGAGTGACAAGAAGGATGTGTAGCAGGACTGGGACAATGACAGTAATGATGTAAAGGCTTTGTTTTCCACCGCAGCCACTGAAAATGAGATCATCAGTAACACACTGTGGGGAGAGGAGTCCATAACAACATTGTTTTAAGATCCCTGAGTGCACAGTTAATGCACTGAAGAATATATTCATCCAACATGACTCATGACTGACTTGTCTGAACGCTTCAGTCTCTGTTATTTTGTAACAAGAGATTCAGTGTAAATTGTACAATTGACCGAGACCTGTGGCAGTGGAAATTATTATATTTTCCCCATATGATATATGTAATGAAAAAGCTGGCTCTTTAAGACCACAAACATTCCCAAGTGCTGCAAGACTCTGCAACTTACTGTTGTACCCAAACACATTCCCTATATAAGTTACATTTTAAGCCAATTTGCAGTCCTTGTAGTTTGTATGAATTTCAAAATGCATCTATTACAGCCCCAAATACATAATAACATTTGAAATTTTTCCAGTTCAACATCAATTTAAATAGTCCGCTCACTTGATTTTTTTCTTTTTATAATTCATCCAGGGGGGGACAATGACCTGAAGGCCCAGGAACCTCAAGACCTGCGACCCTTAAACATGTCTCATGGTCTTCACGAGTGTAAGGAGTGTGACCAGGTGTTCCCTGATGTCCAGACGTGAGTAAAGGGCTGACTCACTCAAACACAATTTTTTCAGGGAGATTTTTGACTGATTGTCATCTCTGTCAATCGACAAGGAGATCTGTCAGACAGCCATATGATACACAATGTTTATGTGCCGTGTTTCCTGCAGTCTGGAGGCCCACACTCTGTCCCACTCTGAGGAGAGGGAATACAAGTGCGACCAGTGTCCCAAGGCCTTCAACTGGAAATCAAACCTGATCCGACATCAGATGTCGCACGACAGTGGCAAGCACTATGAATGTGAAAACTGCTCAAAGGTACAGTTATGACTTTTGGAGGGGATGTTAAATAAATGAGTGTTTGTGCCTGCGTGTTGCAGATGCAGATTACCTATCACTCTCATGTTTGTAGAAGCAGATAATAACTCCCCCGTGTGTCTGCGTGGTTGCTTCCCCCAGCAGGTGTTCACAGACCCCAGTAACCTGCAGAGGCACATCCGCTCGCAGCACGTCGGGGCGCGGGCCCACGCCTGCTCTGACTGCGGCAAGACGTTCGCAACGTCTTCAGGCCTCAAGCAGCATAAGCACATCCACAGCAGTGTCAAGCCCTTCATGTGTAAGTCACTAAGACCCTACCTATGTAAGTCTCCTCAGTACGTTATAATAATAATCATAATAACAACAATGATAATAATAATATTAACAACATGCCTGTGACTTGTCTTTGATTAAAAAAAAACTGTAATGTTGTTGCAAAAATGTGTTTTTATCCTTCCTCAGCTGCTTCTCAAGAGTCAGTCATGTAATGTTTGTACAGGAATAACACATGGGATTTATAGCAGTGTGTTAAGAGTGGCAGCGCAATTTCTTTTAAGACAAGAGTCATGCAGTTTTATCTGCATCAGCGCTCTCACACAGTGCTGATATGGTAATAACGGCATTTAAACCAGCATGTAATTTGACTCAATCCTCTCACAGTGACCCAGCTTCACCTACTGTTGATGCAACGGAGAGCAGCCTTTTTCTTCCACAGTTTTTCCTCTCTCCGAGACACACACACACACACACACTTTTCGTCAGTGAACATTTACTTCTGCAAGACCCAAACACACTTTGACCTTTCACACTTTCACCACCTCACTCCGCAGATCCGATCTCCTTCCCCTAAAGCGTTATGACCTTCACCCTTTGCCCCGTCTCTCTTTCCCTGACCTGCACACCGACACACTGAAACCCGTCCACACATCGAATACACACTTTCTCCTCCTCAAACAAACATGCATTAACACACTCACACATATAAATCCGTGGGCCAGAGTGACTGCATCTCCATTGCAGACCTCTGACCCCCCTCTCTCCTCCTCTCCCCCTCCGCCACATGCACCATTCCTCACAAATAGCAACCACATGTACAGCCCTCTTCCCTGCGCTCCCTCTGCATAAGAGATCATTTGCTGTAATCAGCAGAAAATATGCAGGTTTAAAAACAACTAATGGCTGCGTTAAAAAAGACAGAGCAGCCTTCAACATGACGGCTGTCTGGGACAGACCATGTGTGTGTCCAAAGTGTTTGTTTGTGTGGGTGCTCTCAAAGGGCATGAGCATGTTTTGAACAGTGTTGTTGTGAATGCACATGCAATTCTGTTTGTATGTTAGTTCATGCAATGTATGTGTGTGCATGTGTGTCAGAGCTTCTCTATGCAATTGAACCACTCAGGCGTACTGGGTTATTAATTTCGACACTCAGCAAGCCTCTACTTAGCTGCCGCTCTCCTCTCAGGAATGTGTTTATAATATTTTGTTTCAGTTTATTAAGAGCTGACGAGCACACGCGTGCAGTGAATCAGATCTCACACTCAGTGTGTCATGTGTGTGTGTGTTGTTAGTCTGTAAATGTCACAACTACATGATTTATGGTGAAGGGCTTTTTTCTTGTAGTTTGCTCGGGCCATGTGGCTATACTTGTAAAAGCACACACACACAAAGGGTAGCTACCCTGATACACACAGAGAAGACAGATTTAATGTTTGTTATTTACTATCAGAAATGATTAATTCATTGCTGTGATGATACAATCTCTTAATACACATATGTATAATTTAAATGTGCATGTAGACAGTTAAAACAATGTCTCTAAGCTAAGCTCACATTCATCTGTGTTGCAAGACACATTCAAAGCCTCCAGACAGGAAACATCATGTGCAAAATCAAAGGAATCCAGCAATCTTGTTTTTTTTGTTTCCCCAAATGCTTTCAAAATGTTTTCAACTACCTTTCTGCCTTGCTTGTTTCCGCCAAAACCAAGCCACAAATACACTTCATTTCAATTAAGTTTTCTGGGTCTATTCATTAAAATACTTTTTTTACAAGATTACATTCACTCTTGGCTCGAGCACTCGCATTTGGCGTTCCTCTGGGGTGTTTATTTAAATCTGTTTCCACAATACTTTTTTCCCGCTCTTCCCCTCCATCTCCCCAAATTACCTCTCGTGCACCTTATGGCTGGAAGGCATCCAAAGAATGCAGAAGTGTAATCACAGTGTGAGCCTAACCACTTCCTTATCCTTGTTTTGAAGATCCAATAACAATGTGAGCAAAAAATCAATCACTCCGAGTTGCTTCTAACGGCTTTCTGATATTATCGGATGATCAAAGCCTCATTGAAACATCAGCTGTAATGTAGATGATCTCCAAAATATAGTGTGGGAGGGGGCCAGTAAAGAGGAACATCATTCCCTTTTCATATACTACATTCTTGACTTTAATTAGAATAGCCAGAGGAAAAAAGCTTGGGAAAACAATAAGTATGAGGCTACCACCCCAAATCATCCACTGGTAGTAGATAATGTTGACAGACTAATAATGGCAATAGATAATCAGACGGTGAAGTTTTGTCTCAGGACCGGGTGTTGCCACTGTGCGTCTCTCAAGGTCAGACAGCCACGGACAGGCATACAGGGGTTGACTGTGGGAAGGTCAATTTGCGCAGGACGACAGGGACCCAGCTATGGGGACAAGGTGAGGGGGTGACGGCGGAGGCCCGGAGGGGGGAAGAGGGAAGAGGGGCAGTAGAGGACGTGAGACCTGTCCCTGGGAACCGGACTGCAGGATAGGATTCATTCAACTCCGCTTCCTTCACAAACTTAAAATAGAGCCATTGTGCGGCATGTGGCTGAGAATATGTGTGTGCGTGTGTGTGTGTGCGTCTGTATATCTAAATGCTTGTGTGTGTCTCTGTGTGTTATTCAGTCTGTCTGTGTTATGTGAATATTTTGTTAATGTGCCTGCATGCCTGTGTGTGTGTGTGTGTCTGCGTGTGATTGTTTATGGACTCCATGGGAGCGTCCCTGGGAGGACAATGGGACTAAAGATTCCTGGGAATTTGGTTTGATGTGCAGGTGATGAGTGGCAGCAACTGACTCACACCATCAACCAAACAGATTCCTTTACAATGCCAGGATCTGGACACACCTCTCGTCTTTATTTTGCTGGGAAACGGCTGTCAGTTTATTGATGGGAACACAAGCGCATCATTTATATTGTATTTCCTCTGCCTTAGTCATTTTAAGGCATTCTTATGGAGATGTCATATAATGTTCTGTTATTTTGTGTGTGTGGGGGTTGGTGTGTATTGCATACTGATGCGTTCTATATCTGTCTCCTTGTCCCTGCAGGCGAGGTTTGTCACAAGTCCTACACACAGTTCTCTAACCTGTGCCGCCACAAACGCATGCACGCTGACTGCCGCACGCAGATCAAATGCAAGGACTGTGGGCAGATGTTCAGCACCACATCGTCCCTCAACAAGCATCGGCGCTTCTGTGAAGGGAAAAACCATTTCACAGCAGGGGGATTGTTTGCCCAGGGTATGCCCCTCCCTGGCGCCCCTGGCTTGGACAAATCAGCTCTGGCGATGGGCCACAGCAGCGCTGGGCTGGCTGATTACTTTGGTGCCAGTCGCCACCATGGCGGGCTTACCTTCCCTGCTGCCCCAGCATTTCCCTTCAGCTTCCCTGGCCTCTTCCCCTCTGGACTGTACCACCGGCCACCTCTTATTCCAGCCACCTCTCCTGTTAGACAACCAACCCATGCACCTGTTGCGGGGCACGGTGCAGAGCTGAGTAAGAGTCCACTGCTGCCTCCAAGCCCTGGAGTTCAGGAGTCCCGAGAGCTCCTCAAGGCTCTACGTAAAGATGGCGGTGCTCCTGGCAACCAGATGCCAAGTTCAGAGTTCCACGGCCAGAGCTCTTCATCCTCAACAAAGCAGCGGAACAAGCAAAGTGACCAGTCCGAGAGTAGCGACCTGGATGATGTCAGCACGCCAAGTGGAAGTGATCTGGAGAGTACATCAGGCTCTGAGCTGGAGAGTGACATGGACAGTGAGAGGGAGAGGGGGGCTGCTAGAGAAAATGGCAAAGGCCCCAAGAGAAAGGCCAGTGAGGGAAGCTCTCAGAGCCCCAGCCTGACAGGCAGCAGTGCTGCAAAAGACTTTCCAGGCCCCTCTCTCATCCCATCCTCGCTGGACGAGCATACAGCTGTAACAGGGGCTGTAAATGACTCTATTAAGGCCATTGCCTCAATTGCTGAGAAATACTTTGGCTCCACAGGGCTGGCTGGCCTGCAGGACAAGAAGGTCGGATCGCTGCCCTACCCGTCTATGTTCCCACTGCCTTTCTTCCCAGCGTTCTCTCCTCCACTTTACCCTTTTCCAGACAGAGACCTCAGACCTCCAGGCCCAAAGGGTGAGCCACAGTCTCCAGCAGATGACTGCAAGAAGGCCCAGGGAAAACCTTCATCCGAGTCACCATTTGACCTCACTACTAAGCGAAAGGAAGAGAAGTCTGCCTCATTTGCTCCTTCCAAACCAGAGGCCTCCCACACCACTGGTCAGGACCAGCCACTAGACCTAAGCCTTGGGACCAGGGGCCGTGGACGCAATCCAAGAGAGGAGGAGACAAAAAATAGCCAGGAAGAGAAGGTGGTGGTGGAGATTCCAAAAGCTGATTCTTCCTTACAGCATGCCAGGCCCACCCCTTTCTTTATGGACCCCATATACAGGTATTGTTATTCCCAGTAGCTTCACCAGAAAACAAATCACTAGTGCAGTTTTTTATCTCCTAAAAACAGCTCAACATACCTAGACTGCTGTTACACAATTGCAAGTTTTCATCCCAAAGTGTATCATTATTGGCTGCTGTGTATGCGTTAAGAGCTGACAGAAATCTACTATTAGCAGGGTTGAGAAGAGGAGAATGAGCGATCCGTTTGAGACTCTCAAAGACAAGTACATGCGGCCAGCTCCAGGCTTCCTCTTCCATCCACAGGTAAGTTTTGACTTTGTTAACAGCAGGAAGTGGTACAACTTGGGGCTTTTATATGGTATATAATATGGTGGCAAACGCGGTTTAAACACAGAACTGTAATACACATTCTAATCAGAGCAAAGGTGCATTTGTACCTACCCTTTCCTATTCTGTTGATTTGGATTTAAAGTTGACCCTACATGACTAATTTGACGCAAGGCTGATTAAATAGACAACAACAGTCCTAATTTGCCTGGGTAGCTCTTGGTCAGTCCTGCCCTTTTAATCAATAGTTGTGATATGATGACTCTGGTTATGTGGCAACATCAATGTTACAAGTTCCATTAGCTTCCTGTACATTCAGATATGAGTAAAACCAGTCAATATATATTCTGGTTCTTGCTGCTTCAAATCAGAATGGTTGGTCTAGGCTGACCAAACTGGACTGATGAGGATTAGCATGTAGCTCCAGTCTGATCCAAGCTACTGCCTGTTAAGTCTGTTTCTGGCTATCTGAAACAGATGTGGGCAGCCTCTGACACGTCTTTCCATAACATATCTTTGATTACGATATAAAAAGTGATATGCTCTTAAAGCGATGATTTCTGCCCCTGGGTTAAGTATTTCCAGTGTGAGACTCCATGTATGTGTGTGTACGCGTGTCTGTGACGCGTCTTATTGACGTTCACTTGTTCAATCTCCCCCCACGGGTGAGAACAGTCC
>JAQFJA010000024.1:10931336-10947776 GCA_029874485.1 Naso brachycentron
GTGTGTGTGTGTGTGTATGTGTATGTGTGAGTGCATTGAGGGGGGGTCTGTTTACAAAGGAGTATGGGGGTTATAAAACCTTTGAAAAATCGTTTTAGAGCAAAATGTGGAGCTGTTTATCGTCTTGTCCTTTCAGTCAAACATTTCACACACGCTACATTTTCAGTGGCCTAATGAACCTCAGTCACCATCCATGAAAACAGATCGATAGCTGAAGTTTTGTGAAGCAGCAGAACGATGGTTATTAGTTTCAATCATTAATACATCTAATCCTTTGAATGGGTTGTGTGAATCATTTACTGCCCAACTGCAAACAAAGCTGGACTAGTTTTAAGAAATACATCCAACTGCTTATAGGATATTTTGGCAACAAAATGTAAAGCTCAGAAATAAAAGATAGTGTTGTCTTCTTACACCAACATGGACCCTGCAACAGTGGTTTCAAAGCCATATCTTTATTGGGAAATAAATCACTGTACATTTTATATTATGTGCAAAGCTCAACTGTTCATAAATTAACTTATGCAAAATAGGGAGCAAAGAAATTAAGATGACCTCATACGTTAGTCAGAGCACTTTTCCAACTGTGCCCAACAACTTTATTCTCTACATGCGGCCTGAAAAATATTAATTTCTTTTTTGTTCAAAGGACTAAATCATCTAATTTAAATGATTTAGAAGGAAAGGTTGACCAAAGGTGTGAGATTAAACTCTTAATAGAGTGCAGCAGCGTGAGGGGGTCAAGATGGAATCAGAAATTCTCAGTAGCTGTCAGGATCGAGTGGTTTCAGCTCTAAGAAGTGTCTTATCGGAGAGGCTCGATACTGACGACAGCTTTAGGGGCCATAATGTTCCCAGAAGTTATGGGTTCTCTTTGAGCGATGCAGACAAACTGAGCGTTCACTCCAGTGCCTTAAAAGAGCCAATGAAATACACAGTGCACATGCAAAAGAAATATGAAAGCATTCCACCTCCCTCTTCCCCACAACTTCTAGCCTATCTTTCAGTCCATTGCATTCCTCCTTTCTCTCTCTCTCTTTCTCTCTCTCTCTCTCGCTTTCTCCTGCTTGCCTTTGATTCATGGCGTGCAGCATTGGCATATTCATAATCAAACGGACCTGACACTCCACATCCTCCCTCAGTGGGAACGTCGACGGCTGCGGCAGGAACTTTACACTCAGCCGTCACTCCTAATCAGCCGCTCCCAACACCAGGCTCCACCGCCATCCATCAGCCCTTCTCTCTGTTGGCCGTGTTTGCTCCTTCTTTCTTTCTGTCTTTCTTTCTTTCTTTCTTTCTTTCTTGTTCTCCTTTTTTCTTCCTTTATTTCTCACTTCCTTTCCACTCCACTCTCTCCCTTATCGCCTAGTCCTTCATCACGTTTCTTCTCCGATTCTCCTGCTCTCTTTCTTTCCTCTCAGTCTGCTCCATCTTGGCGTGAAGCCTAAGAGTGACAGAGGGTGAAAGCAGGAGATGAAATGTCAGAGTCGGAGCAGGGCTCCGGTGGAGGACCCGAATCACCATTGATTTGTTGCCTTATTGAAATAAGAATAAGAAACAGGCTGAAAATTCAATGCACGCCAAATAATGCAAATTTGTGTAGCCCCTTTAAAAAAAGAAAAACTCAAAGTGTGTGTGTGTCTGTGTGTGCGTGCGCGTGCGCGTGCGCGTGCGTGTGCGTGTGCGCGTGTGCGTGTCTGTGTATGTGAGATGGGCTGACAGGCCCTGCGGCCTACTGGGACCCCCTCACCCCAGCCCCTCCCTCTCCTCCTCCCTCTAGTTCTCCCTTCACTCCCCCTCCAGCCCCCGCTCCTCCTCCATCCCGCCCCTCTCAGCACAGCGATATCATTATTACCCGTGTCTGGCCCTTGATCAGTAATGTCAACATCTTTCATATTGACGAATGTGCTGTCTGCCCGCATTGTGCACAGAATAGTTTACAGCCCAGCAGTGGACATTAATCACTCCTCTGCCACACACACACACACACACACACACACACACACACAGACATGTATCTCACAACACACAGATACACACCACACGCTCACATACTCCGCACATGCCTGTAAGCACACACATCCTGCACACACACTCATACATACAAATGCATTAGAAATACATCCTTCTCTCTCATACACATACATATATTTTCTCTTTCACACACATTGATGGTAATTAATCAGCTACGGCCACCATGCAGCACGTAGTTTCTTGTCCATACATACACACACACATACACCAGCTGACAAGTACACATATTTCCTCTAAAGTATCTGATGAAAGTAAATGTTCAGCTTCATTAGTAGATTGACTGCAGTCCTTAATCCTATACATACGTGTGTGTGTGTGTGCGCATGCATTTGTGTGTCCCAACTGTACATGTATGTAGGCACAGTGTATTTGCAGTGAGGACAACAGTTTGCTGAATTTATTATTTATTATTTAATTCAGAGTTTTACACTTGTGTGGCTGTGAATGGCAGCATACTTTCTATGCTCAACAACAAAGTTTTGAATCACCATCAAATGTTCTTGTCATGTAGATATAGCAGCGATTTGACCTTGTGACTCATGAATCATTGATGAACGTCATAATAAGAATTCCCCCAATACCTTTTTCACTTCATTTCACCAGGTATGATGCCTGTAAACAACAGTCGCCAGTCAAACAAGATATGAGGGATCTGAAAAGAAAGTATTAATAATATGCTCATAAAGAAGCAGTTACCAATATGAATCAAAACTATAAATATTGGGCATTTGTGTGTAATGTAAAGGCATCCATGGCTGCTGAAATTCTTTCAGTGCTCTAGAACATGTGACTACGATGCACTAAATTATTTCTTGCACTATGTATTTTGTGTTATATTGTGTCCTGCAATTAGACATCAAAAACTACATTCTGCAGCGTACTTGTTTGGCTACCTGCAGTACGAGCCAATGAAACCGTCCATTGAGACTGTTATTGCCTCTTAACATGTGCAATCTTTTATCTTTTCGCCCTTTTTTTCTGCTGTAAATCTGTTTGGTCCAAGAAATTGTTTCACCAATTGTTTCCCACATCAGTTTCTGTGCTTTGCATGTTGGACTTGCATTGCTAAATGAGGATTTGGTGTGTTTTTAAGCACGAGGCTAAACCCTTCACTCTGTCCTTCCTCTCTTTTGTCTCCTCAGATGTCGGCCATCGAGAACATGGCAGAGAAGCTGGAGACGTTCGGCTCCCTGAAGCCAGAGTCTGGTGACCTGCTGCGCTCCGTCCCCTCCATGTTTGACTTCAGAGCCCCTCCCTCTGCACTTCCAGAGTCACTGCTGCGCAAGGGCAAGGAGCGCTACACATGCAGGTAACTGTTTCACAATGAAAAAAAAATTCGCTTTTATTTTTGTCAGAAATCAACATTTCTATATGCATATTTTTGTCAGGTTTTTTTTTTGTTTTTTTTCTGAAGACCATGTGAAGACCTTTTTTAATGTTAGAATAATACATGTTTCAAAATTATTAACATACTTAGAAATACTTTAATTCTTTATAGATATTGTGGCAAAATATTCCCGCGCTCTGCCAACCTGACCCGCCACCTCAGGACTCATACAGGAGAGCAACCATATAGGTAAGATTATTTCCACAAATCTAAAGAGCCATATTCACACACACGTAAGGCTTGTTAGAGTTGTTGGCTGAATTGCATCTCCACTCTCACCTGTGCCAGCATCTCTTCATCTATCCACCTCACTTCTAAAAATACATATCAACCAAACTATACAGGCAAATTATCATCTGGTCAAGAATCAGATCAGCACGATTGGGTATTAATTCCTCAGCAAACACACTTTCACACAGACAGAGGGACGGAGAGATGCAGCTCATTTGTTAACAATACATGGACCGTTTCCCAGGGAATTCTTGTCTACAGTTAGAACAGAGTTTATGTGTGTTTTCTTATGCCGTAAAAGCTTGGAATAATTATCCTACTGCTAAATAATTTGCCTGATGAAAAATGGTGTCCGTCGCCAGGGTGACAGGGGGGTGGGGGCTTTGAAGCTGTGCTGGTAAAAGAGCAGAGTAGAGAGGAAGGGAGGAAGTTTGGTGAAAAATTGGGGTGATGAGGAGCGCGGGCAGATGTCCAGGCCCGGCAGCTGTGGTCATTTCTCTTGTGCATATGAGGCCAAATTCGATGTGATCTGCAAGCCTCCCTGCACCAAGTGGGGTTTTCTTGCCAACTGAAAAGGTTATCAGAAGATTATGCTCTTTTTTATCTAGAAGCAGAGTCAAGTTGGCAAATAAGGCAAAAATGATGTGCAAAGTTTCTTCTCATTCTGGTTCAGATGAAATTTTGCTCACTGTTGTTAAAGTCTCCGTGCCATCACGTCAGCACTGCAGGTTTTTCAGGTGCTGCTTAGGTAGAAGTAACAATGCAGCAGCAGTTCAGTGCACATGTAAAACTGAATCTTGCACATTTAATACATTTCGATAATGAGTAAGCCCTAGCCAGCACTGCTTTGCTTTGTAGTTACTAAGGTAGTGGAATGTTGGCCCAAAGCTTGGAGGAGGCCTGCTGACCACAGGGGAGAGAGAAAGACAGACACAGGCCTCTACTGCCCCAGCCTGATAGCCTGCACTCAACACGCTGGCATGCCATTAAAGATCACCGCTGTTTATTGTAATTTTTTTGTGGAGATAACCGGGGGGTTTCCTGAGGGACAGCCAATCGAGCGAGCTAATTCCACCAGAAGAAAAGATGTAATCTTCTCGTATAATTTTGCATGAAGAAACTTGGCAAGAGGCTCTAATTTTGCAGAGCTACAACCAAATCTGTTGCGTGCTTATTTTGTGAGAGAAGAATGCAATTTTATTGCGCTGGCTGGAGATAAGAGGCAGAGCTGTTTCACCTTAAACAAGCTCCTCCATCATGTCTGGGACTGTGGGACTGCTGGGACTGTCTGTATGCATGCGTGTATGTGTGTGTGAGTGTCTGTGTGTGTCCTACATTATGTATCCTATTATCTTTCCCACAGAACAAACCACAGGTTCCTGATTCAAGATGCAGTACAGTTGTATTCATGGCAAGCAGCTTGTGTGTGTTTTGCTGTTTTTGTCATTTTGTAATTATTTAAGTGAAACTCCACTTTTTCCTGCAGGTGTAAATACTGCGACCGGTCTTTCAGCATCTCCTCCAACTTGCAACGTCACATTCGCAACATCCACAACAAGGAAAAGCCCTTCAAATGCCACTTGTGTGATCGTTGCTTTGGTCAACAGACCAACCTGGACCGTCACCTCAAGAAGCACGAGAACGGCAACCTGTCAGGTGAGAAGTCTTGAACAAACATTTCTGCTTCTTTTTATATCCAAACAGAAACAAATAAAGGCTACTTTGTTGACTTGTGACCTACAGTAGCAGTGCATTGAATTTATACATTCGGCTGAATAACATAAAACATTATTGGAAACAATTTTAGAAAATTAAATTAGATAAATCTGTCATCTACCTCTGCAACAGCACGAATGAGCTGTTTTAATTGGCAGCACAACAACAGGTTTGTTGGTTGCATCACTCTGATTGAATCAGCAGAGCAAGCAGTGACACCAGGCCAACAGTTAAGAGCAACAGTCCTCAGAGGTTTCCACCTAATGTGACACAATGTTTACTCCATCAAATACGAAAACAAATTAACTGCCAAGCTTTCTGTTTGCAGCATCGAACGATGTATCCCACAACACATAGATATGTAAAAGACTGACAGTTGTTTTAGAGAAAAGCTGTTCCCTCATTGTTAAAAAAAATAAAACATCCAGGACACTCACACAAGAGACCAGGTTTGATTCCCATGTGACGCGAATAATGGTGATTGTTCTAAGGAAATAGCAAAACCTTGATATATTCCTTTAACTAAGCAAACTACAACCGTCACCTAAAAGGTTTCTTAACAAGTTTTATTTTGAAAATCTGACCTGATGTAACATATTTATTATTGCTAAATGGACTGTGGAGGCCATGTTGTTTTCATGCAAAGACGACGTAAAACAAGACTCTGATCGGTTTAACACCGATCGGGGTTCAATATATTTTAAGGAGATTTCCATGGAAATGTGCATAAAATTACACATAATCCCATTTTTCCCCATGATGTAATAGTTCCATGATGACATCATTGGAAGAAATTGGATTTGCAGAAACAGAATATGTCACATTGTGATAGAGTGACACACGTGAAGCTGTTTACGGCAACTTTGGTCAGAACAAAAAAACGAGTGTGTCAGAAACTCATTCAGTTCTGAGCCAACATATAATTTACTTTTTTTTTAATGACTCAATGCATCTCAAATGCATTTTATAAGTGACCAAACAGCCGTCATTAAGAAAAGTTTTGGGACGGCATGGTGCAGCAGATTTCAATTTTGTGATATTTATCATATGAAAATACCAAAAGACTGTGGAGAAAAAAAAAAAAGACGATTTCTTTCTCTCTGCAGGCACTGCAATGTCATCCCCACAGTCTGAACTGGACAGTGGCAGCGCCATACTGGATGACAAAGAAGACTCTTATTTCAATGAAATTCGAAATTTCATCAGCAACGCAGGCCAGAACCAGACATCACCGGACCCCTCTGAGGAAGGGTAAGCATTTTTACATTTTCATTTCTGAGCCTGTCATTTTTTCTCATCACATATACTTTTACAGAGCTAAACAAAGTTTTTATGGACAAATACCAGTGAGATTTTGACTGGTAAAGGCTTCAAATGAGAGCCATGGCCTAATGAGAATATTACAGGATAACATTTACTATTATTCATCTGAAACTGCACTTGCTGGTCTTACTTACAATACTACACACTGAACCATTACAATAATTATGACTACATTGAGGTTGCTGGACTTTCAGGGCTAGCGTAAGTATGAATAATAGGTCAGCTGCTATCATCTCAGTTTAGACTTGCATACCACCCAGCCAGCCCTCGTTAATTATCACATCATGCTCAGAGTTCTGTAGTAGAGAGCAATCAACTGTGATGACATTTAAGATAATGGCAGGTTTTGGAAACATGCAGGAGCTCCTTATATCAGTTGCCTTTTGGCCACACGTGCGAACAGATAACTGTGCACAGGCAACTGCGTCTGAGCATTATGCAAATAAATTCTTGGAGCTGCGATCAGGTCAGATAGCAGTTGAGAGGTCTGCTCTGGTCTCTGAGTTTGTTTTCACGTGCCTCGCATTGGTGTGATCACAGGGCAGATTGGACGTGCAGATAGAGATCTGGCAGACTGGTGTGTGATTGTGCAGAAGGGCCTGTGAGAGCAGGACCCGGTGGTAGAGCGGGAGAGCGACGGGGAGAGAAGCAGAAGGGGGGAGAGCAACAGTTAGCCCAGCACATCTGGAACCAACATGTCTGCCTACAGGAAGAGGGTAGAGGGGGTGGGGTCAAAGGGTCGGCCCGTGTTTCCTTTCAAAGTGCTGTGCTCCTGACTACTTCTGATAGATACTTTATCCCCAGCAAATTACCACGTTTGAAAGCGTAATTAGCGAATCTGTTTTCTTAATCACAGAGCTCTCGCTCTCTTTTTTGGAGCTGGTCTCTTTTCTCAGCCGTGCGAGCTCGACATGACACAATACCACCTCCTCAGCTTTAAACTCTCCATCCCAGCAGGGGCTCTGGTGAAAGCACAGTATTATCAGCTGCTGGTGAAAGAGAAAAGATGATGTGGATCCTGTATGTGCTAAAATATAATCTGCAGTAATTCCTTCTCTCCCCTCCTCCTACAGGCACTGATGCGTGCCTTTCAAATCAAGTGTCAGTGTCCTGTTTATAGGCATCCTATAATTATGTGGTGATGTGCTTGATGTGTTTTGTTTCCTTTCTATCTACTTCAGCATGTCCAATTCTTCGTCCTCATCTCTGAATCCTTTGTGCAAGAAGTGGCATTTTTGGGAGCTGACGAAAGACGTCCCGGAGTGTAATTAGTGAATCAGTCTTAATGTGGTTCCAGATGATTTACCAAATGGTGGTTTCCTGTGGCGCTGAGACAGAGGGACAGATTAAAAATCAGGCAGTTTGGATAGCTCGCCCTCCCTCCCCTCCTCCTCCACAGGGATGGAGGAATGGGCCGGTTAGCAATGCTCTCATAACTCTCCCACAAAATGGGGCTGTCAGCTAAATATTTTGCCTATTAGATGAATACGAGATAGTAGAGAAAATAAACAAGGAGAGAGACAGAGCACTCCAGTTAAGTGCTGCAACGATCAACCCAGTGCTGCTGTGCCCAAAGGGGCCCCAGAGCCTTGATGACAAACGGGATTCCGGCTCTCTCAAACCCAGCTGCCATGTCCCGCCTCAGATCCACCTCTCTCTGCTCTGTGTCCCATACGCTCCTTTGTTTTTGTGTTTACAGAGGACAGATTCTCCCCAAACCTTGAAAACAAAAAAACAAAGCCAGCAACCACTAAATGTACTAAACCCATGTATAGTTATTACTTAAGTGTTATAGGTTGTATGTTATTGATTTAACAACAATTCCCGATTATTACTCTTTCTGTTCCTAAATATAGGAGTGCATAAAAAAGTCTGAAGTACAGCTAATTAGGCAGATGATGCTGTCTACTTTAAATGTTTATTACATCGTCGAGCTTAGTTTATGAAATCGGTTTTCCTCGCCTGCAGGTTAAATGGTGGTCCATTTGAAGAAGAGAAGCCCCTGATGGCCAGCCATGGGTCACGTGACCTGGAAGACGAGGAAGCAGAGGAACTGGTTGCTGATGAAGAAGAAGTGGAAGAGTCCAGCAACACCCCTGTGAAACCAGAAGGCGAGGCACTTCCCAGAAGCCTCAGTGATGACACACAAGGTGAAATGGACTTCAGTGGACGAAACGACTTAAACCTCAACTGCAAAACCTCGCCGAGGTAAATTCAGTACAACTAAAGAATCTTTTTACACATTTACAAATGATTTTTTTGGTTCAGAAGTTTCCTCAATTTCCCTTTCATTAAATCTTCTGCTTGACCTTCAGGTATAATGATGAAGAGGAGCAGAGCAGCTACTCAGCCTTGGATCATATTCGTCACTTTTCAGAAATGCGCAAGCTGGACGAGAGTGAGCTTAGTGATGGAGACGAAGACGACGCATCGTTTGGCTCCGCCTCTCTCAGTGAGGCTGTCAAGCAGCCACTCTTTAGGAAATCTAAGTCTCAGGTAAAGGAAGCAATGACAGCTCACATGCACGCAAGCCTACACAATGAACACGTATGTTTGCATTAAAATGTGTTAGTTAAATAATCCATCTCCCTCTCCCTCAGGCGTACGCCATGATGCTGTCTCTGGCTGAAAAGGACTCTCTCCACCCGGCCTCCCACAACCCGGCCACCATGTGGCACAGTCTGGCTCGGGCTGCTGCTGAATCCAGTGCCATCCAGTCCCTCAGCCATGTATGATGACACCCCTGTGCTTTCCCTTTCACCTTCTCAACCCCCAAACCTGACCTATGGCACTGGGAGCCCGTTGCAGGGGCTATGTGTGTGTGTGTGTGTGGTGGGGGGGGAGTGAGGGGCCCTGATCATCCACAGAGTGACTGCTGAGCAGAACCACGGCCCATCTGACTGCTGAGCGGAGCGCCTTACACACAAAACAGGGTCACTGTCCATGCAGAGCCCAGCCCCCAAACCCCCGTCTGATAGAGAACAAATTGTCCCTCTGAGACCTTAAAATTGATTTCTTACATTAACACCAACCAGGATGATAGCAATGATGACGATTGTGGTGAAAATAATAATGCTAAAGTAATAATAGCTGTATTTATTCTGCTGAATTTCTGTTTTGCACAGCAAAGGCAGCTGGTGGACATGACAGATGGATGTGCTAATGTATCACTGCTAGACTGCATTTATTGCCCAGCACATACAAAAGCGAGGAGAACATTTTATGCCGAGAGGACGAGTTTTGTTGTGTCTCCAAGACAGCCATTTTCAGCCTCGTATGTCTCACTGTGCGCAGAGCACATAAGAGCCCTGACTCATCTGACAAAAGCATCTTTAAATGTATTACAAGACTTCCCAGGTGTTTCTCATTAATACATGTACTTGATGATAAAAATGAAGGGTGGGGTTAGCAGCCTCAGTTCAAATGAAACCCCCTCCATCTATGGACGGCGCTAGCGCTTTAATATCACTGAAGTCATTGAAGAACAAATAAAAAAAGTAATTGTCAAACTGAAATCAGGCCAGTTTCCCATCTGTGTTTTTCATAGCTGCGTGTGTCTGCACAATCATAGCACTGTACACAAGTGTCTGCCGACTGTTCTCCACTGCACTCCATCCCGCCCGCCTGCGCTATCTGTGAAAGGATATAAATAGATTGTCTTTTTAGTGGAAGAGAAGAAAAAACAATGTTTTTTTCTGTTTGTTTTTTTTACTGAGATAAGTAGCCAGTGCTGAAGTTTATTGTTGTTCTGTAAAGGGCATCTGTCTTTTTTCACAAACCCTTGAATCCATCCTAGTCAGCCAACAATACCACTAAATAGCCTGAATGCTAGTCGTTAGCTACTCCATGCTCGTGTGTCTTTCATTTTTAGACAATCATGATTTTGTTTTTTTCATTTTTTTTGTTGGTGTTGTTGTTGTTATTTGCTGTTGTATGTTGAGAACTGTATTTATTTCTTGGCAAACTGTAGTTTGTTTACTGAATAGCACTGCTCTTAGCCTGGGTGGAGGGGAGATTCCTCGCCGGGCCTATCCCAGAGGTCAATGGGGTTTTTAGATTACATTTGAGTGCCGGATAGTATTAAACATACAATTCACTCCTTATTCTTCTAATGAAACCGGTCGATGAATAGATATTACTTAGGTTTTTTTTCTATGACAATTTAATGATTCAATTGTAAAAAATAACAAACATTATAAAGAATGAATAATGAAAAAAAAAAGCCAGGTATAGTTTCTTCATAAACGCATGATTGGTCTGGTAAAGATCTGTATCTGACATTTTCTACGGTTGTCTGCAAGCTTGTGTGACGTTCGGTTCATGTTAATCCCTTGTGCCAAACTTATGATAAATAACAGATTACTTTCATTTATTCTCCCGTTTTGAGGGATCAGATTTTTTTTGTTTGTTTTTTGTCGTTGTTTTGTTTATAATCGATTTTAAAAAGTAATCAGCAAGTTGAGGTACTTTGTTTTAATGCTTTCTACAATGTAACTGTTATGCATTTCAATTCAATACTGTGGGAGGAACAAGTAAGAAATAAAGGACTACAATGTGGATTGAAATGTCTTCCATTCTCTCTCTTCATTTCTCCAAACGTTTTACTCACCCTTTGTCTCCCGCCTCCCCCACGCCTCCCCGCTCCATATAGTCCTTCTGGCTGCCCATCATTTTGGCCCAAACTCACATTTCTACTAAGAGACATGAGTCAGAAAACCACCTGGCGCTTTCTTCTGGCGCTCCCATGGCCTCCAAGAGCGAGGGAGAGCCTGAACTCTGGTCCTCTTTTCTCTCCGGGCTTTGGCTCTCATAGAGAGAGAGAAGGAGAGAAAAGGCTGGAGTGGGCTTGAATGTGGTAGTGGGAGCGGAGGCAGGAATGTGTCCTCTTTATTTGTGTCCGTTTGTGGGGCATGATGGATGAGTTGGGTAGATGTGATGACCTGGCTCATCGCTCAAACGCTCAATAAGAGTCCCATCCTGCAGCAGGCCTCCCCATCCGGCACCCCCCTCTGTCACTGCTGCCAGCCGACGTGGGCGGACATTGTGGCTGGAAGGGCTGGAGGTTCAGCGGCTCCATTGTGCGGAGGGGAGCTTGGGTGGGGGGTTGGAGAATTGGGCATGACAGTGAAGATGGCTGGCGCTGACACTCCACATTTACAGTGCTCTTGGCATCCTAATGGATGGGGTGTTTTCTTAGGGCCTGTCGTCAGCCCTAAGGGCTCCGTGGGGCGTCCAGCTTTGATGAGGTCACAGGGGGTCAGGCGGTGTTGATGAGGTCAGCACGGGTCGTCCAGCTTTGATGAGGTCAGCTGCAGGGATGGTAGCAACGGCATAGGCTAGGGCCATAATGGAGTGAAAGTGACAATTGTCCTAAGTATGAGTTTTGCCACCTGCACTATTATGTACTAATATAAAACAATATGATCATGTGATCTTGTCAATAGTTATGCAATGTTTTTTTTCTTTAAGGTTTTTTGACTACTAATCAGGTACTTATATTAAGATTTTAAACCTGCAATGACTGATTTTTTTGTATAATTAATTACAAAAGACTGAAACATCATCATCTTTTAAGTTCATATGGTGAACTTGTCAGCATACGATTGCTAATTCCTGACATCTTTGGTCTCTACTTTCTTCAGATGGAGCTATATGACATTTTAGCTGTCAAATTCTCCCCTTTGCTCACCAGCCTGTCACTGACCCTGACCGTCTGCTGTTTGGTGCTGAGCATGTAGTGTATAGTGGATTTTTAGAGCTTTTTCTCACTGAAAACAGCTGCCTGCATGCTGTTGCCGAAAAACATTGCTTTTGAAAGCTGTGAATATAAAATGAGGAGTGCAAAGTCTAGTAATTTGCAGTTAGCCTAGTTTTTTAACAGTTACAACTTTCATTGGTCAACACGTCTTTGGGGTTAGGATAGTACCAGTTTATCGTTGGGTCGGCATGCTCTTGACCGCACTTCAGTTGTGTTCTTGTGATTTCATTTGGACAGAGGCTTGTGTAAAACAGAGCTTGTGTTGACAGGAGTCTTTTTGAGAGCAAAGGAGGGAAAACCCCTGTTTCGAAAAGTACTTGAGTATCATTTGACCAGGCCTTTAGTATGAATGTTTGCCTGGCACATTTTAATTCTCACTCTCCTTCTCTGTAACTGCTTGGAAGAATACGCACACCTGACTCCAGTGTTGTCAGAGGACTTCTGCTCCTCAGCACACCTGTAAAGGATCCTCATCAGTAGTTTATGTAAGTTGAGGACTGCCACAACACTGTAGCTCTTTGCCTTGACATATGCTGTTTTCTTTGCTGTAGTAATAGTACTTTTTAGCCTCTAAGTTGTTTTAGTTTCTGGCAACTTCTGTTTTGCTTTGAGAGTGAGCGTTTCCCTTTATATTTAGTTTGTGAAATATCAAAATGTGTATCTGACTCCTTCACCTACGTTTTGTCACAATGACATCAAAACGCTGCAAGGCTCCACAGACCTGAGGGCAACTTATAAACTCTTAGTGGTTTATCACCACAAGTTACACTTGCATTTTGCACATCTTTAATTGATTGATTGCTGTTTTCAAAAATATTGTTCAGACATCATCATTGTATTGATGCTATTTTGCTACTGAGGAGCAGACAACATGGAAGAAGTTCTAAAGGAGAGGTGGCATTGTTTAACTGAAACTAGTTTACAGGATCTTTTTGTTTAAAAAAAAAGACTGCAACAAATGCAGAGAAGTGAGACCTCTTCTGACCTTAATTGGTACAAATAGATTCAACAACTCATCTCTCTGCAAGAGCGTTAAAACCATCTAGAAACAAACCATTCCATAAGCTTTTAAAAAAAACTGAATGTTACCTTGACGACATCTGGCAGCAGGATTTTGCCGCCACCCCTCAGTCGCCACGCCCCCCTGCAACTCAAATCGTCCATGTAATTACATCACCTACACAGGCCTAAAGAACTTCCCCCAGACAAAAGTCAAAAGGCGCTGCCTCTTGAAAGAACACCAAAACGTTATGAATAGACAGCAGTGTGTATAATGTCATTGTGTGGGCAGGAGAGCAGAGCGACGAGTGCACCCGAGACATTCTGGCAACTCAACATTTAACCGTTCAGCATGCGTTGGTTTGATCAGCGTTGATTAGCACATGCCAGCATCACCCATGTATCCTCTCACACTTAATCAACACGTTGGGACGAGTTATTGCCGCCATTAACCCGCAGCTTCTCATAAAGGGCTCAGTGTGTATTAAAGTGTGGCTGGCAGGACCCTGGATGATCGTGTATGTGAAGAACTGAGGAAGTCAGACAGAAGAGTGTGTATTAGTCAGTGCAATCTATTTTAGGTAACTGCCGCGCGTGTGTGTGTGTGTGTCAAAAGGGCTGAACCCCCAAGCTGCCCTGTCCCCCCAGTGTGTGTATGTGGGCACACGGTGGGCAACACTTGGTGGGGCTTGGAGCCACTCAGCTAATGGGGCAGCTGGCAAAGCCTCAGAATCCATCAGGCCTCATTATAGCTCCTGCTCAGCGACCGTCCACTCTTTCTTTCCTCTCCTCCCTTTCTTCTCTCTCTCCTCCCCGCCACAACCTTCCCTTCCTCTCCTCTGCCACCCGTACGCGCAGCCAACCCTGTGTGGCATGTAACTGCCCTGCTCCCCCTTGCTGGAACATACATCACACCCCCAGAGAGGGAGGCCATCACAGCTGGCAGCTCTCACACTGATTGACTTGGCACCCGTGCTGACTCAGACGCCAGGGGAAACATTTTTAGAGAGGGAGGCATGGATGGGTGTGGGAGTGTAGCCTTCAAGGAGGGGTGTGTGTGTGTGTGTGTGTGTGTGTGTGTGTGTGTGTGTATGTGTGTTGGAGGGAGGATTGGTGTGGATTGGTGCTTGCTAACAGTTGGCACAAGTGGGGAAGTGTGTTAGGGTGGGGAGACTCCACAAATCATCACATCAAGTTTTTGTTGTGTTTACTATAATGGCAGCACCTCCTCTGTTATTGTGTGCGTGCTTGTCCTTTCCTTTTCCTGCTTCTTCTTCTTCTTCTTCTTCTTCTTCTCTGCTTATCTCCTCGTCTTTTCCCCGCCCTGTCAGAAAGCAGCAGAACTTGAGGTTGTGGCTTCATTACACTGTTTGTTTTTCTCCCTGGAGGCTACGGGTCATTAGTGTTATTGATGGACACTCAGCGCAGTCCCAGAGAAAAAGACCAGGACAGAGCTGAGCAGTCGTGCACATGGTTTTAATATGACGAGTCTAATCAGGACAGGCGCGGTGGCGGAACCACTTGAAATCATCTCATTCTTTGCTCATGGAGTAGATTGCAAAGAAGCTTATCAAGGCCTTTGGCTCCATCTTTGAAGAAGTGCAGCAGATTAGGGATTTGGTACTGATGAACCAGCTTAAACTTATATTGTTTGCTGCAATTTCAGACAATCTGAAAAAGAAAAAACCTTTATTGTGTTTATTATATCATACCACAAGCCTTTCTTTCTTTGGTGCTCGCTTGCCTTAGAAGCAGAGATGTAAGAAAAACTCACAGCAGAAATACTGCGATACAAGTATAGGTCCGGCATCCAAATTTTTACATAAATGAAAGTACAAAAGGATTGGTGTCAAAAAATGTTTAATAATGTTGCAAAAGTAAAAGCACTTATTATGCAGAATGTCCCATTTCAGAACACTTAGTATTATATTTTTGAATTATAATGATGCGTTAATGTGAACATCATGTCAGTACTGTAGCTGGTAAAGGTGGAGCTCATTTCAACTACTTTATAAACTCTGTCTGCTCGGTAGCTTGTGAGTATCCCCTGTGGTCAAAGTTTTATCTTAATTTATAATGTTATGTCATTATTTATTGGTTTATTATATCAGAATTTACAAAGTAACTACTGATTTGAGTTATCAGATAAATGAAGTGGAGTAAAAAGTACAATATTTGCCTCTGAAATGGAGTAGAAGTAACAGGTAGCAGAAATAGGAAAAAATACAGCAAAGTACAATACCTGATAATGTTCTTAAGTACAGTACTTGAGTAAACGTAATTAGTTACTTTCCAACACTTCTCTGAATTATATGCAGTGGCTCCTTGTTTTTTCCATATTGAGCGCCATCCAGTGGAAAATACACTGATGTGCACCTAACTATATGTACCTCAACTTCACAATTCACTTATTATTGTGAAAATAAAGTTTAATATATATGAATAAGTTGAGAACATTTCTGCTACAGTACGCACACATGCTGATGCATGTAAACCAATGATGGCCTCTTTGCAGCACAGATTCCAGAGTGTGGGAGAGTTCCTTGATATGCATCTTTTTGCAGCCTTGATATTTAACATTTATTTTTCCAGGCAACAAGCGAACAAATGGTGCAGGACGTTTTGAGATGATTTCCCCCCTCGTTCTTTTATCTGAGCCGACAGATTTGTCAGCTGGAGTTCAAAACACTGCGGCCCTCTGGGAGATTTGGTTCAACGCAGAGGGGCAGAAAATTATCTCTGGGACGTGGAGCTGTAGCAGCAAAGTGATAGAATCTCTTTTGCAAAGAGTGGCGTATGCTTAATTACAGCGAAAAAGTACCCATGATGCAATCTTACCTTTTACGGGCTATTTCATCGCCAGTTTCCTGCAACCCGTCTCTCTCCCTCACTGCTGATAAGCCAGCATGCGTACAACAGAACACCATTTCTTTTCCTCCAAAGGCCTTTAAGCACAAAAGGCATCTTTGTTCCTGCACTTGCAATAAAACAA
>JAQFJA010000024.1:10950438-10965318 GCA_029874485.1 Naso brachycentron
GCTGGTAGTGGCTGTTCAGGCGCTCCAGTGACTGATTCAGTCATGTCTTTTCCAAATGGCCTCAAGAAAGAAAACGAACTCTTCACAGCTCATCAAATGTTGAACTGGAAAGTAAATTAACCACTTTCAATCAGCAATAGGCACAAATGTAATGCAGGTATTTGTGTATATTGCAAAAGTCTGTGTGGCTGGAAATTCTGGGGTAGGATTAAAGTTTAAGGTCTTTTTTAAGGCTCCTCACATGGCGGGTCCACGGGTGATTATCCAGAGCTCCAGGCTCAGTTTCTGACAGCTCAGTGCCAGTCTCACAAAAACACGGCATTACTAACATCACCTTCACTGAGACGATCTGAGTAATGCTACACAGAGCCAAGCCCCACGTCTGAACGTCCAGTCAGAAGTTTGCACCTCTGCTTGGGTTATGTGGTTTTGCTGCCCGCTCTTCTCTTTCTGTGGGACACAGTAAAGTTCAGCGATCCTGGGGTTTGGTGCAGCGCTGCTGAAAAGAGAGGAAAAGCAAGCAAGAAGACATCAGCACTATTTGGAAATGAAAAGCAAATGTGCTGGGTTTTTTGGAGGAGGAGAAACTGGTGCGTAGTCTCCTGTGTGCTTTGCTTTGAGGAGGTAAAACGAAGACAGGCTCGAGCCCGACTCCATGCTGGGTGCAGATTAAAATAACTGTCAGAAGACAGGAGCAGCTATTGAGGGAGACAGGGTGACACAGAGAGTGATGGGGCTCAGCCTCTCCCACTTCATGACACAGTATTTCACCGAAGCTGGTTCAGCTTTACAGCACGTGACCCGTGTGTGTATTTGTGTGTGTGTGTGTGTGTGTGTGTGTGTGTGTGTGTGTGTGTGTGTGAGCTTAGGTTTACCTTCGCTACAGGTGGGACCCAGCCATGTGAGCGGGCACAGACATCGCCCGCTCATCCCATCACAGCGGGCCCTGTGGGAACACTGGCACTGCAGGGAGCAGCCTGGGCCGAAACGGTCACCACTGCAGTCTGGGAAAGAGTGGAAGGAAGGGAGACATTTAAAAATGTTTTCATTTTGAAGCATTTCAATGTCTGATTGATGGTAGTCCTGTCCATAAAAATGTGTTTCCTCTCAAGGTGACATTTACCTTTTTCACACCTCTGTCCCATCCTTCCTGGGGGACAGAGACACCACCCGGTCGATGGGTCACACGGGGCCTCACCGGCACAGTCACATGACTGCCCGCAACTCAATCCAAACCTGCCAGCTTCACATCCTGACAATAAAAACACAGATACACACACATGCATTGTTGTATTACTGTAGTCACGGGCCATTTTATTGTTTATTTTACTTATTATATAATCCTTCCGTACAACAAGAGGAGTGGACTATTGGCTTATTGGTGACCTTTTTCTATATGTTGGTTGCTGTACAATCTGATTTTGTGTATTTGATCTAAACTCCTGTGCACATAAAAAATTATTATGTTAGGTACCTATAGTTCAGTAAGGTTATCTTCTTTTTTTACTTCTAGTCACAAAACAAAGTGAACAATAGGGTCCGACTAATATATATCAGTCTGCTGATATTGCTGGTTGATATCGGCCTATATATCAGTATCGACATATATGTTCTCCAGTATCTGCTAATATTATATTGTTTTTTAAGGCTGGAAAAAATGCTTGGACTAGCGATTTAAAATGGTGTACTGATGTAGTTTGTCTATTATTTAATAACTAATAATTGAAGTGTTTACTATTCAGTGCACTGATGTTTGGAATGAAGTTTGTCAAAATGTAGGATACCCTGCCATCATTACATATCTATGTTACAGGTATTTGATAACTATGTTACAGGTATTTGATACCCTAATGCATTGCTTTTTAAAAAAAAGTATTGTATGTGTTATGTGTATGTGCACAACTTAACAATTACAGGCTTAAAATCCTGAAAATACACAAGGACAGATACAAAAATGCAAAGAAATAAAAGGACAGATTCACTAACATTCACTGGTGCATTAAATGAGATGGAAAATGTGCATGGAGATGCACATTTTCTCATGTAGACACACATGTCTGTCTCTGGAGCTTGTGGCTTCCTTCTGCAATGCTCAGTCATATCTCCTGCTGAGACTGAAGTGGCCATTTAGGCGCTCACACGGCGGCTGAGAGCCCCGTGAGCAAGCAGGAGGGCACGAGGATGTAACAGGAATGCATTAAGCAGTCGGGAAACACCTGTCTCTCATCAAATAACCAGCCTGCTTGCCTGCCCACCTACCTGCTAGCCTGTCTGTCTGCCTGCCAGAACACACTCACACCAGCCCTTTTTTTCCATATCTCTTATTCATACATGCTCATATCTGTCTGAGGTCTGCTGCAGCTAGGCATCCAGATGGCTGTTTACTAATGTGCACATAGTTGTGACTGTGTGTGCTTTGTAGTTTTTGTCTTATCTCAAACACCTACAAAATACTTGAAAGATGAGAGATGTATTCTCTTTAAAAAGATTCTAACTATAACTTTACATTTATTTCATTTAATCAAAATCGGTTGTGTAAGCCATCTTGTGCTTCTAGCAGCCCATGTTTATATGCACTTTAATTTTGGATAGTTACATTCTGTACTTACGTCTTTGGCATTGTGGGCCATCGTAGCCTGGTGGACACATACACTGGCCTGTCTCATGATCACACGTCTGCCCCACATTACAGTCGCATGTATGAATACAGTTTACTCCAAAGAACCCAGATGGGCATCCTGAGAGAAACACAAGTGCTTAGTTTAGCTTTAGGTTACTTGTTTTAGGGTGCATGTGCAGGGCGCAACATGGTGATAAGGTTACCAGACAGTGGCTTCACTGACTCAAGAGGATAAGTTTCCTTTTTGTGGTACAAGGGAGTGTTTTCTTACTGTGCTGACATGAGTGGCCGTAGTATCCAGCAGTACAGCTGCAGGCGCCAGTGAAACGGTCACACGTCCCATTGTTGAGGCATGGACAGTCTTGTGCACAGTCAAAACCATATTTTCCTTGTGAACAGACTGCACACACAAACACACACACATGATTCATGTTCAAGTAAACTGCATTTACAAAGAAATGATGACTACAAGCAACATTTTTGAACAGAAATCCTCTTAAAAATGTATTTTAAATATAGTACATAAATAGCAACTTTTAAATAAAGCAGACATACTAAGGATAACACAAACTCTCTCTTCTATAATGGAGGGTGATATGGTTTGATTGCTGATTATTTCCAAATGTTAGTGGAAATAAATTCCTTTATTGTTAAAAAATAGAAACAACATAAAATACAATAGAAACAGGAGAGTTATAAGCTAAAAACGAAGGTCAATTATTGTGTCATCATGTAGTAGGAGGATAACTTTTCTGTTTAAATGAGTTTTCTGCAGCAGTTTTTTGGTTTGTTGTTGTTTTCAATTTCCCATGAACATGTTGTTGTTTTCTTCATTTTCTGTTGTGTCTGTTGCATGTGAAGGTACCTGTGTCACAGCGGGGTCCAGTCCAGCCCAGTCCACATTTGCAAGACCCGTTAACAGGGTCACACAGGCCGCTGTTCTGACAGGTGCATGTGTTTCTGCACTGCAGGCCATAGCGCCCCCTAGGACACGCTGGAGAATCATTCAGAGGATATCAGGACAAGGAGTACAAGCTCCTCTGTTAAACTCAGCAAAAACACCAACGAGCGTCACAGATAGTGTTCTCAGGTTCAGTCTATCTGTCTCTTTCTCACACACACACACACACACAAACAAACACACACACACACACGTATACACATGTTTATTTAAGCAACAGCTCATTAAAGAGATGGCATACTTGTCTAATTTGGCACCGATATAAAAGAATAATCATGTTTCTCTGGGTAATTTAGATTGGCCAAACAATAAGTTAGCCGTCTTTGATTCTCCTGTTTATTTATTTGCTTCCTTGCCAAACCCAGCGACACGGAACACAGAGAACGAGCTACTTATAGGTTTCTGTAAACATTTAACAAGAGGAACTTAAGTGGTGGTACGTCCAAGTAGATGCAGCAGGCCAAAGAGGAGAACATTTAGCACCAGCACTGATGGAAATCCCCTCTTGCAACCCGGCTGAATTGCTGATAAAGAGAGAGATTAAAAAATGCCAACTCGGCCTCTGTTTCCCTGGAAAACAGTCCTGTGATCATCAGAGGCCTCATACTGAGGAAATGGAGAGTTTGTTACTTAAATATACAGTGAAACTTGTCAAAAAGTACTCCCTACTTCTTAAGGTTGTTTTTTTACTCTTCAGATAAGCCTATCATTTCTCAAGAACTATCGGGGCAAACCAATTCACATCAGCGTCGGTGGTAACTATTTGTACACAAGAGATAAGTAAAGATAAAAGACTCCGTGATTGACATTTGTGCCTGTACTGCCTGCATGCATACTATTTTCTGTATTACAGTCTTGAATTCATGACACCAAAGTGAATATGCCCAACCAAACTACAGCACAAAGACATCAGTGCTGTGTTACCTTGTTGGCAGGACTGTCCCATCCTGCCAGGAGCACAGATACACTTCCCAGTTGCCGGGTGGCACTGTCCTCCTTCCCCACAGGAGCACAGCTTAACACAGTCCTTTCCGTAGAACCCACTCGGACAACCTGCGGAAAAAACATGACGTCATTCAGATAAAAGTACGAAGACAAACACAGAAACCACCTCCAAAAAAAGTAACTTAAATTAAATAAACTAATTTATACTGTGGAGAAATGGAGTACAGGTGCAAGGTTTCCTGACTTACTTGAGCTGCAGTCAGCTCCAATAAAGCCAGGCGGACAGTAGCAAGCGCCAGTCCTGAAGTCACAGCGACCACTGTTGACGCAGCTGCATCTGGACTTGCAGTTTGGCCCAAAAGTCCCTGATCGACATCCTGCAGACAACCAAAGACACAACAGCTGATGAGAATTCAAAAGGAAGGGGAAATGTCATTACGTTGATATTATTTGGTTCAGGACTTCAGTAATTGTACTTGATGGACAGATTAAAATGTTAACTTACAATACATTTTTCTTAAACTATGAGGTGCAGGAAGATTAGCTGACTGCCCAAGGTTCCCAATTTCAAGAGAATTCAACAACAAGGATAACAAGTTAAGAGGTTATTACTCATTCATGGTTTCAACAGTGCAAATCATATATAATACAAAAAAGTACTTGAAACTAAATAATGATCAGGTGATCAAACAATTAAGTTGTATTCAATAACTCAAATATTCCAACAGACTAAACGGACATGCAAATAAACACTGGAAAACACAACATTCTTACATTCTCAGGAACACATGGCAGGGAGTTGGATGGAGAACAGAGAGGTACTAATAGATCTAAAAGATATTTGGTCGTTTAATCAGTGAGCTATAAATGTGTTGGTTGGTGTATTTTTGAACTTTGGGTTTAAACTTTCAACAGCAACAGAACTCAGTTTTATCTTGTGCTTACAGGTTAAGCCCTTGACAAGAGGGTAAATAAAAATGCAATGAAATCCCTCAGATCTCTGACTGACGTGCATCTTTGATTTTAATAGAAATCTTAATATGCACCCTGCTGTCACACTTCTTTCATCAAACTACATGTTTAACTAAAGGAATGTCAGTGCCTGTCTCCTTTTGGCCCACACTGACAGCAGAAAATTACCAGCACACTTACGTAGTGCACAGCGTGCCCCGTGGTAACCAGGTAAGCAGCTGCATTTCCCCGTCACAGGATGGCACTGCTCCTGGTCTCCTGAACACTGACACAGCTGGCTGCAGTTTTGCCCGAACATGCCGGCAGGACAGGCTATGACAATACATTTAGAAACACATGAACACACTAGTGAGAGTATTTTGTCAAACTTAGACAGAAGTTGGCATATGATTTGCTTGGAGGACTTAACCTCCTTAGACATTTTACTAGGACACATATTTTTTCATCAAATTTTAAAACTTTCACATAATACTCTGCTAATAAGTCTCTGTTATGCTAGCTAAGCTACCGAGCTAACAAATCTTTCATGGCTACATTAATGTTTGCTGTCAAGCTAATATGTTCGCTAGCTGTTGAGTAGGGTTGTTTGTAATAACTTCACAACTAAATGCTAATGTAGTTTTTCACATAACTGTAAAAAAGATTAGCTACCTTTGTTAACTATCAACAGGGTTGGGCAGTGATGCATTACTTGGTAACATATTACTGTAATTTTATTACTTTTCCCAGTAACTAGTAAAGTAAGGGATTACAATTGCCATAACAGTAATTACATTACAGTCACTTATCCAGGTAACTCTGTAGTTATTGCGTTACTATACAGGGCCATCGACATGCTGGCACTGGTGGCACTCCTGATCGCTGACGAAAATATCTGTCCTTAGATATCTTATGAAGAGCTTGCAAAACAGGTAGTGTGTCACTTATTTAGGAAGTCGGTTGGGTTGCAAAAGTAATTTAGTAAAGTAACTAGTAATGTAACCGATTACTTTTGATACAAAGTAATAAGTACAGTAAATGTATTACTTTTATGAGGAGTAATCAGTAATAATTAACTTATTACTATTTCAGAGTAACTTGCCCAACACTGGTTATCAAGATTAAGAATGTAAACCAATAAGCTGTATTTTTGGATACAGATGTTACATTTGAAACTGAAAATAACCAAATTTCACAAAGCATGTTATCAAAGACAGCTTTCACTGTGTCTGTACCTAGGCTACATTTTTGTACATTAAAAACAAATGAATTCCCGCATGGATGCTTAAAAGCTCTAACAACTCCAACATGATGTTAAGTCATCATGTTGCACAGCTAAGCGTAGATTTATTTAAATTCAGACAACAGATAGGGCCTCAAACATGCACACATTCATCAGTTTGTGGGAACAAACACAAATGCCATTTCCCTTTCCTTTCTCAGATTACTCGGTGAACATTCACACTGACTGGCAACAAAACCAGAGCTCCCAACAACTTTCCCTGCTGTCCAAACCCAGATGGGCGCACAGAAACATTCTTTCACACACCCTAAATGCATACATACATACACGCTCATCACAGTAATGAATAGAGTCCGCAGACAATCAGTCATAGCGAACAAGATGAATCTGTGAACCGAACATGTTTTTCGGGTGAGACCGCAGCACTCAGCTACTCACTCAGGCAGCAGCAGGCAGCGTGGGGGACAGATAAAAAAGGACTCCAGACTAAAGAGGCAATTACGGTGCTGTCATTATGCATGTCTGCCTTCCAAAGGCCCTTATCCGCCGCCGAGGAGACAAAAACAATGCCTTCTGTTTTACTTGGCAACTGGTGTGTAACATTTATCAGATGTCTGGGGAGTGTGTGAGGAGAGGAAGGGAGCTGAGGTGGTGAGTTGAGGGGGTGGTGAAGGGCTGAGTGGCGAAGCTGCTCGTATACAGTCCAAAAGGATATGGTCTAAATAATGAAACATTAGCATAAAGTCCTGTGACAGTGAGGGTTTAGTGCTGGTTCAGAGTGCTTTTCCTGGAATAGAGTAAATGATAATCTTTCCCTGGAGGACAAGGGGAAAAAATTTAATCAGTACTAACAGAATGATTCTTGGTGATCACTTCACTCCCATGCTGCCTTTCATGCCTGTTAGCCAAATGGTTTAAATGCATGACAGTGATTTTAGCCATATGCCAAGGCTTTCTCAATAGCCACTTATACATAAGGGACATTTAGTGCAGTATTTAGTTTAATAATACAGCTTCATTATTCACCTGAACATTACAACACAAACCTCCCAAGGGAAGTATTTTTTATAGTTCATTTTTGCAGAGAGATTTTCTTCTCATTCTTACATTTCTCACAGCCCGGTCCTGTGAATCCAGCTGGACATCCACACTTCCCCGTCTCATGGTGACAGGACACCCCAGGCTGGCACTGACACCGCTGGGCACAGGAAGCACCGTAGGACCCCGGAAGGCAAGCTGGGAGTCGACATACACTTGTATAATAACTTTACTCTCATGGTCTATTGTCGGTTTCATTCCGCTGCAGCTTCCTCTGTCCCATACACACTCACCTTTGTCACACCTGGCTCCCCTCCAGCCTGGCTTGCACTCACAGCGGCCCGTCACATGGTGGCAACTCGTACTACGGATGCAGTCACAACTCTGCTCACAGTCCTCTCCAAAGAATCCCTCAGAACAGGCTTCAGAGAAAACACAACATTAGAGTCGGAGGAACAAAAGGTTTTTAGAATGTTTCCTTTTTCGAAGACTAATTGCACAAACTGTTGTGACACAGCAAGTTTTATGGCTCCAGGAGTAAGCAAACCTTCACTTTTGCTTTTCTGATGCTACAAAAATTGTTACCAAATGCAGCACAGATGCAAGGTGAGAGAAAGGCTCAGCTTGACTATGTTTTTCAAGACTTATGAGAGTCTTGAAAAGTAAAGCAGGACTAAGTTCTAAAACCCAGAAATAATTTTATATTGTTGAAATTTCCATTCCCCTGGGTTGAAGCTGATGGATTTCTTGAATTGGGCTTTTGGTCAGTTGCTTAAAAAAGGTCCGTGGTTAACACAAGCTAAAGAGATTTTTACGTTTTGTCCTACAACATACAGTATGTCATTAAAAACCCCACTCATGATTTTTGATGCCTTTACATATCTTACAGATGGTTGCTAATGAGTGGCTAAATGAGATACACAGGTTTAGCATGCTAACTAATATACTTGTTAGCCCACACTTGTACTTGTGCTCTTACAAACTCCTCTGACTACAACCTTTCCAATTTGCTGATTATAAAGTTGTAATGTATGCGTCATATAGCTTAGTAGAAAGCTCAGGGGTGGTAGCGTTGAAGTTGGTCGACTGTTGTGTAGTTTGTTTCGCCCAACGTTCCCACATTCCAATTTATGCATCAGAATAGTGGTGTTCATTTGTGACGATTATCTTGCTGAACAAAACGTGTAAACATCCTAAACTTTTGTTCACCACAACGCTTGTTTTCTGCAATAATCCAAAAGTCAAGAGAAAAAAATCCATTGGCTTTTTCTCAAGGGAACCAGGGCAATGCTAACTTCTGGTTTGGCCAACAAAAAAACTTCGTACCTGTGGTACTCTATACTTTCTAGAGAGAGAGATGGGTGGGTACTTTGCCAGTCATGGCTGGTGTGAAGTCAAGGAAGTCACCTGACTGGCAGCGATCTCCAGTCCAACCAGGCAAACACACACATCTTCCCGTCACTCTGTCACATTTTCCTGCATTGGCACAGCTGCAGGCCTGAGAGCAGTTCTCTCCATAACGTCCCTCCTCACACTCTAGGAGAGAGTGAAAGGAAACCTCAGATGGAAATTACATTTGTGAAATTATCCATCTCATAAATGTAAAGTTTTTCCTAGACGCTGAAGTGTGAAGTCAGGGACAGGTGGACAAAATTTAAAATCTTAAACTCACCTAACTCGCAGGCAGCTCCAGTCCAGCCAGGCGGGCAGAAGCACTGACCGGTCTCACTATCACAAGAGCCCCCGTTCCGACACAGACACTGACCAGAACAGTGTACCCCATATTGTCCTGCAGGACAGCCTGAAGCCACACACATGCAAACCAGTACAGTACAGGGATTAATGACATGAATGATTTTAGGATTATTAAAATGATGAAGAATTTTATACAGTTTAGTTGTAATGCAAATACTAACAAGGGCCTGACCGATAAATCCGTTTGCAGATATTATTGGCCGATGTCAGCCTATCACAGATATATTGTAGTGGTGAATATGTTCTCTCATATGCGTTGATTTTTAAAACTGTTTCTTCAGACAAAAGGAAAAAAATGCTTGAAATAGTGATTAAAAATTGAAAGGCTTGCCGTTCAAGTGGTGCTGCATGAGAACACCGTTGTGAGGCTTTCTATGTGGAAATGTTACATTATTTCTTTGTGCTTAAATGCTACACAGAGGAACAAGACATGAGATGTCAAAGGTGACAATTTATATCTAGATGGACAACTTGTCTGCACTTGCATAGCTGCTTTTGGTCCTAAATGGGCCAATACAAGCTTCAACTGAAACGTCAGCAAACATGTCAACTCGAAACTTCTAGGAAAATTCTACTTACAATGTTGTGAATATCACAGGAGGGGGGCGTTCATAAAATCTCTTCTTGTGAATACACAGTAATAGTTTGATTCCTGACACTCTTGTCTTTTAACTTTATGTGCACATATGCCTACTTATGTTTATGCAAGTAACTTGGTGTGTGTTTATTTTAAAACGTCTGAAAAGATGATCTGAATAGTGCCAGTGTTCCAGAAAGCTGTCTTTATCTTTGCAAATTGTAACATCAAATCTAAAATAATTTTGCCAAAAGTTCATTTAAGTGGCTCACACGAGTCAAGCCAGTTTTTATAGTGTGAGAATCAATCTACACATTGCATGAAAATGAATAAAAACCGCTGGATACAGCAGAAAAAAAAAATCCCAATTTCCACAACACAGCAGCGTGGTTTGCCAAATGGATAGCTGTGATGTAATGTATAGGTAATTTGTAGTAAATGAGCTAAAACATGCAAAACCACTGGTACTGTATTTTAAGAAAATGGCTTTTGATTGGGTTTGTCACGCTGAGTGATGAGTTACTCACGCAGTTGGCAGCTGACTCCAGTCCAGCCGGACGTGCAGCTGCATTGCCCGGTGACGTGGTCACACCTGGCTCCGTTCTGACACTCGCAGGTCTGACTGCACTGCTCCCCAAAGTGACCCTCTGGGCATTCTACCCCCCCCCACACACACACGATGGTAAAATATGGGCACAAAACACATTCAGTATCAATTTGAATTGCAACTGCAGATATATTTGCAGCAACTTTATGAGACTTGACAGCAAAAGGACATTTTAAGATATTATAGTTTTCAGCAAACACATTGTAAACTTCTGCTTAATGATCAAAGTCCAGGATGACATTTGGAAGGAAAATGCGCTAATGACAGAGATGCATCATTAAGTCATGCTAGTGGCTTTCTGCTGACTCTGGCTCTGGTAGTCAGGACCACAAAATGGCTGTGGCAAGAGGAAAGTCTTGAATAAGCCTTCAGAATGACAGAGTAAGAACTTTAGTGGGCATTTCACTGGATTCATTAAAACAACGGCATGAAATCCTCAAGAAACTTTAGCATGAGAACACTTATTGGATTGCTCTTAAAGAGCCTTCCGAGTTATGTTCTCCCACTTCTAATGTTGATGGCTAAAAACACGTGTGGGTTATTTATCCAGAATTGAGCTCATTCAGAGCATGTATGCCTGAGGGCACTCATGTCCTCCCTGCTTTCTCCACCCTTACCCATCTCTAAAAAAATCACTGTCTCATTATAGAGATAATTGTTCACAAACACATCATAGTTGTGTTTAAGGGGAGGATGTCGTGATGGGCTGCAGTGAGGGCCTCCCTCACACCCCATTTTAATGATGTGGCTTCCATTACCCAGAATGCAGTGTGGTCCTGCCCAGCCGGCGGTGCATAGGCAGGCTCCTGTGATGTGGTGGCAGCGGGCACCGTTCCTGCACTCGCACATCTGGCCACAGTCAAGACCGTAAAAGCCGTCCGGGCACACTGTGGGCCAAGATAAAACATCCGACTGGTTAGAACTGGCAGCTCCATAAAAAAAAAAAAGAAGGAGAGGAAAAGGTTTAGATGCCAACTTCTTATTTTTTCTTAGCTCTTTCTCTTCCCTTCCTCATCTCTCACTCTCTTCTTCTTCTCCTCCTCCTACTTTCCCTCTCTGTCTTACCACCTACTGAAAATACCAATATCAAATTGCAGCATCATGCTGTGGCTGTTCATTTGCAGAGGGCCTGCGTTCGTTAAGTGAGCTCATGTCTCACATGTGTGGTGGATCTGTGCCACATCAAAGGTGACGGCGGCTCGGAGGCCGTTCCCTTTTTGGGGGGTTTGAGGGGGCACAGAGAGCTGGTAATTAGAGCACCTGCTGAGTCCACAGGCCCCACCAATACACGGCAAAACAAAGCCAGGTTACTGTGCCCCCGCAACACACACGCACAAATACCTACAGTATCGCTGCTGATGCAAGGAAATGCCAGTGTGAGAATCTGTTTCCCATTCTCTAGGAGAGCCTGAGATATTGTTTAAGTTTGTGTAGAGTCAACTGACACTCAGAGAGTTTGGTAAACACAGTGCCTTCCATGCGCAAGAACCTACTGTAGCCGGAGGCAGCAGGATGAAGGAGCCTTTCCTCTGTCGGGATGTAAATATTGTGCATAAGCATGACATCACCAGAGCAGCAAAGAATTGGCTGTTTATTCATAGACTTTTTGGATCGCTCCATTTGTCACTGAAGAGATCACATCCCCACTCATGCATGATGGTTTTCCATGCTGGTTTTTATTTACAGGACCTCTGCTCTCGTGCTGCTCTTCTTTGAATGATTGACAGCTGTTGCTGCCATTGTTCCTCGGTGTTCTGCTGCCGTTAAAACAGTCCCAATTATGTCAGTTGCAGCTTTTCATTTAATTCACATATATCCTTCTCTATCCTGTGGAGCAAGTTACTGAAGGCAGCCGCAAACAGAGATGTGTAACTTGATGGTTTTATGTATTCTAAATGCCACAGTACTCAGGGTGTTTCCCCACAGTTTGTGGGTCACGCTGTCCACTTCTCCTCCTCCTGCCTCAAGGCCTCAATTGGGAGAAGTATCCTTCCCGCTCAGCACTTTCTGGCATGGTCATCGCTGCGTTCCCACGCTGACAGCATGACGTCTTTGCCTGCCTCTGTAGTGGTTTATTCTGCAATGTTATTAAAGCCAGCCCACTGACAATGCTGTCATTTTAACCCAGCTGTACATTAGGTCTGTGGTAAAACTGTAGCAAAAATCATCGGCCTAATGTCTGTTGTTTATTATTATGATAGCAATTGCTGACACCATGGCAACATCGTTCTGTCCTGTGGGAAAATGTTTCAGGAATGCTGCTGTGAAATATCATTTCCCAATGAAAAATGGGCTTCACGTATCTATAATGTATCAGGATGAGTGATGTTCCTTTTTAATGACGTCTCTATGCCAGACACAGTAATCACCTCAATATGTTTGAACGCTTTCAGTCCTTTTCAAACTCAGCAGACGCAGTTAACAGCAGCTCGCACATACACACACATACACACACACACATACACACACGTACTCACCGTTAAATCTTCAAGGGATATTCTGACACCTCTGAGTTGCAAAGTTTATTATTTGTTTATGCCAGCAGGGGGCGACTGGTTTCTAAAATAACCACAGAGCAGCAATCTGTCATTTGATATTAGCAAAGCGTCTGCAAAGTGTTTGTAAGTGAGGACTCTTCCCTCTATATCTTTGTTTATAGGTAGGCACAGAGGATTCGGTCCACCACACACACACACACACGCACACACACACACACACACACACAAAGTGCCATCACTGAAAGACTCCATCTCTAGACTAAATGAGCTCTTTAAGACAGGAGGATTATTTCCAGATCCCTGGTTGTGTAAGAGCCACTGCTGTCAGCCCATAAAGCAGGTCCAGGGACCACACAGCCGGGGAGAGCAGGCCACAGAAATAGAGCGGATAGAGAGAACATAGAATAGGACTTCCTGGTGCCATTCAGGGTCTAAACACTGAAAGAGGTCAACAACAAAACAACCCAGTTTCTTCTACAATAACGCGGATGTTCGATGCCAGTTGAACAAATTCTTTTTACTGCGACCAAATGAACTATTTTGATGCAAACATCAAAGCTGCAGACCAGGAACAAAGCACCAGCCCTGTTAATTGAAGAAGTGTTGTGCAGAACAACCACACAATAGCTTGTTTCATCCGACAAAACTTGACTGAAAGGTTTAGCATCAACCTCTGCACCACAAGAATAATCATTGAAACTATGCATTCGTCACAGTTTCTGCATCTTGTAGAAAGCCAGCATGAGGACCAAAATCACCCACGTAGAATCAAACACTCAGAAGGAAAGTGGTCTCTTTCCATTTTAATTCTGTGAAACAGATGAACTGGGGAGATCTGGTCCTTCTCACAGCCCAGGCCTCTTCCTGACTTCTCCTGAAGGAAGAGGCCCAGCAGAAGACTGAGAAACTGGACACCTCTGTTTAGGAAGAAAAGGCCCTCAGAAAACAAAATCTGGTCAGACCGATGGCCCTATTTCCACAGCAACGTCCAATCACAGAGACGTCTGCATCTGAGGCCATTAGAGTGTTATGACTGGGGATGTGAAGCTCTGTTTCAGTGTGACACGGCCATGATTTACGATGCCCTGCGTGCTACAGAGGTGGTAAGAATTTCTGGGCCTGGTAGTACACTTACACTAAATCTTACACTTTGTAATAACAAAAGGCCACTTCAAGTCAAAAGACTGTAATCAAGAACAAATCTATTATGCTGTTAAGACTCTCGGATTGTTGGTGCGTCTTTCAGTTCAGTTAAAATACCCCAATAATAAGAATTTTAGAAACATAACGGGTTCGCTATGGCTGAATGCTCGACTGTGCAGCCTGTGAAATACAGTCCATCTACCCCAGAACGGCAAATACAAATTATATCCTGGGATTTGTGCGGTTTTAAAGTGGTTTCACTTGTGACATCACATGGACAATCTGATGATTCATTGAATCTGTGCAATGATTCACTGAAGCTGAGGGAGCTATGAGAAAATCAGAAGGATGTCCTGCAGCACCCTCTAGTGTACTGTACCTCTAGTGCATAAAGGTAAGTAATGTCACCTAAGCTGGGATGAAGTTAACCGACATTAACACATATGTGACATATTTGTTTGTCATTGTCTTTTATTTTATTTATTGCCTATTGTCTTTTCATGTGTTTGTATCTTTGTATATGTGTGTGTGTGCAGTAAAAC
>JAQFJA010000024.1:11010043-11020748 GCA_029874485.1 Naso brachycentron
GAACAGATTCTTACGTTTTCATGTTATGTGTGGTAGCTTCACTTTCAGTAGGTGTGCCTGTAGGTATGCACCACAACAAGTGCAACTGGGTCGAACATCTGAACACAGGGATTTCCCGTGTTGGCAAGTTTTCTGACCTTTGTGACCTTTTTGTAACTGACAATTAGCTTTGTGTTGCTGAACAAATCGCTCCACACAGCCAGATGAACGGAGCTGCGTTCCCTTCCCCCACGGCAGAGATGGCGGAGATGAGCCGTATCCAGTATGAGCTTGAGTACACCGAAGGGATCAGCCAGAGGATGCGCATCCCTGAGATGCTCAAAGTGGCTCCCCAAGCTGAGGACCCTGTTGGCAGTGTTGACACTGGAGTTCCCCCCAGTGTCATAATGCAGGTTCCAGAGAGAATTGTGGTTGCAGGTCAGCATGCTGTTGATCATTTAATGAATGTAGAGACAGTGTTATCTGGGTTTATCAATGTCCTTTATAACATTCTAAAATGTCACTGGTGCCTATCAAGTGATTGTAATCTAACTATGATATTGCTTTGTTATGGCCATTGACAGACACTAGATGTGCCTCTCAGGACATTAGTCATCCCATTTACTAACCAGCATGAGTGTCAGGTCTATTGTGCGTGACTGAAAATGAAATAGAACATGTACAGACACACTAGCGCTTTTGTTTACTGTCATTTGATCATAGAATCATTATCCAACGAAGGCATTCAAATCACAGCCTATTGTTTACAGTAAGTGAAGTAGAAAATGCAAGTCTCTCATTTCTTGAACTCCGATTCTCACCTTCATCTTTCAGGAGACGGTAATGACCCCCAGTTCACCAGACCTAGAGACCTGGACCTAATCCAGTCAACACCACTAGAAACTCTGTCACTGAAGACTCCACCGAGAGTTCTCACACTCAGTGAGCGGCCCCTGGACTTCCTGGAGGAGGAGCAGCGAGTGGCTCCTAACAAAGAAGAGGTGGTGAGTGATAAAGCAATAAACTTTCTATAAATAAGGTCAGCACATAAAATCCACTTACTGACTGAGATATTGTCTTACAGTGAACCATAATCTTAAAATAAAAGACCGCATGAAACAGATGTCAGAGTGCCATTTACTCCTGAGGATTTATGTATGTCTTGTAAAAACGATAAGCTAGCAGATAATGATTGGCTTTTACAGCAGCCAAACGTGCTGAATGTGCCCCTGCGAAATTTAAATTTGACAGCAGCTAGCAGCGTAAACATGGAGAACAGCCATGGAAAGAGCCTTCTCTCTGCTATGGAGGACTTCTCACCGCCAACATCTTCAACTTCAGCTGGTTTTAGTGACTCGGACATGGATGAAAGGGAGGAAGAAGAGCCACCTGGTTTTGGAGTGAGGCCGTACGTGTTCGAGCTGCTCTCTACAGCCGGCAGTGCCACTGAGCCGGCAGACACAGAAAGAATTTTATTTGACACAAAAATGCCCCTGAGTGCAGGATGAGTCATCAGTATTTTTAAAACATTTTCCAGGAAGTGCTTAACTGTAAAATAAAATTGCAAAACTACTTTTTTGGTCATTGTTGGGCCATATATTGTCATATAGACGAGGATAGAGCAACACATATCTGATTTAAAAAAAGAAACCTAAAGATCGATTTTCATTTCAAGAAGACTTTGATAAATCAGTTGTCTTTGTTCCTTGCAGTCGCGGCCTCAGGCAAGATTACGACGGGAACGCTCCGCCAGTGAGAACGCAGCTGCTCGTCATACCAGTCAGCTGATGCACAACGATTCAGGGTGAGCACTGTCATGGATACGCCGTCATTCGCTTCGTACAGCTCCATTTTATCCTCATAATGAACTAGCATGTCCAGTCTGTCTCTTGGTTCTGTGTTTTCTTCTGTCCCTTTGTCTTTGTGCATAGCTGGTTGTCTGTTGTCACTAATGGCGTTTGCTGTTTTGACGTTGGAACTTTGGATGCTTTCAGTGTGATTTTTTTTTTTTTTAAGAATTCAGCTCTCCGTGTTGCTGACATTAATCCATTAACACTGGAATTTTTTTAACCTCTGATGTACTAATCAGTTTTGATTTGATGTCACAATTACTTGAAAAGGATGAAACATGTTAGTGTTTACTGCACAAGCACAGTTCAATACCATTCTTACCATCTGTAGAGGACAAAATAGGATAGAAAAAGATTAAACCTTAAAATTTTATTGCAGGCTTTACATGCAAATATATTCAGATGTTATTTTTACTCTTTTGAATCTGGGCCTTCTTTACAGGTGTGTTGTAACTCTATTTTCCAGGTATAAAGATAATAAATACTAACTAGCGATTTTGCATTTCCACATATAAACAATTTCATAAATCTGCTTCAGAAATAACTTTTAATGATCACTTTCTCAGAACAACTGCATGTTACATCCTAATACTGTTGATAAGGTCAGCCCAGCTGCTGTGCTGTTTGAAGAGTGAACGGGACAGTGGTCTGTCTTGAGTGCTCTAATAAACATGAGAATCATTTGCTTGCCACTTCCTGGTGTTGACCTCCCTTCAGTTTTGTTTTTCGTTGGGTGTATTATGTCGGTAAAGCACTGATACTGGTTGGCAGGTTTATTTTGTGGCTGTTTTTTTGCAACACAACTTTTACTTATTTTCACTTGGGTGCAATTTTTTACAAAGCCAGTAAAGCTGAGGATAGTTTCTTTTCCTTATTTCTCTCCTTCCACCTTCCTTTCTCTCCTCTTTTGTCTTTTTCTTCCCTTTCCCTGTGAATTGGTTGCTCTTAATGGTGGGCACTGAGCAGTGCAACCCCGTCCCCCCCAGCCTCTGTCAACCCTTGCCCTCCTCTCACCGTGACTGAGGAAGAGCACAACCTGTACAGCGCTAGTGGTGTTCTATCTTTCATCCAGTCCACTACACGTCGGGCCTACCAGCAAGTCCTGGAGGTCCTGGATGAGAACCCTCGCAGGTGACCCCCAAATCATCCGGTCATATTTTTCTGAGTTGAAAAAATCTGGCTGCTATACATTGGTCAGAGAGGACAATGCAGACAGCTGTCTTTATTTCTTTACTCATTAAATCTACTTTCATTTCTGCTTCTCAGTTCTCAGCACCCTGTTTTTAGGGAAAGGGAAGATTTTTCTGAAATGTTTGGCCCTTATTTACATTAGGATTGCTCACTCAAGCTTTACATTAATATTTTCTGACTGACTATTTGTAACATTCAGTAACAATATTAATACAGCAGTATTATAAACCCTAACAGTTGTTGAAGCAGTAAATGGCCTTGTCAGCCATTTCAAATTAAGATTTTAGTTTGGAAGAAACAAAGTGATCTTCATCTTTGTTTGATTCAACTTTGCTCCACATGTTGTCTTAGCCTCATGTCTCATAGGGTAAAGGTTTCTGAAAACCACAGCTTTTTAATCTTGTGATCTTTGCAATCTGCTGTAGAAAGATAATTTAAAAATAGAGCACTTGTGTACAATTAGGCAGAGAAAGATCAGGCTGTTGGTACTCAGGATAACGAAAACTGTCGCTATACGAAGGACATTAAAGCTTTGGCTTGTATGCAACATTGTACCACGTGTGTGCTGCTCTCTCTTATTTTTCCCTTCTCCCAACCCTGTCTTACCCCTCCACTGTAGCAAACCATCACTGCGAGGGGGGTCGGCTTCAAGCTCCAACCCCCTGCATGAATCCAGGTAACTTCACCTGGCTGTCTTCATTCTTATCCTTTTTCCTTGTCCTCATCCTTTCCTACCTCTCATTCTCATTTCAGGTCAAGAAATAAGTCGTCTATTAAAATGATGCTGCTATTGCTTATTTGCGCAATATATCTAAGATATGCAATATCATGTGCTTTGTGGTTGAATTATGTAATTATTAAGTGACTGCTCTCTTCTTCAGGCTTGCATTATCAACATTTGAAGGCACATTGGACGGGGGGCCTGATGACATGACCGTGGTTGATGCAACAACGCTTCGACGTCAGGTTAGTTAATAAATGCATTCCCTCCATTAGTGGAGCTAATAGTGGAAAGTCTGTGACTGAGAGTAAACATTTTCTTTACTTTTTATCTTTAGCTCATCAAGTTGAACCGGAGACTTCAACATCTGGAGGAGGAGAACAAGGAGCGAGCGAGGAGGGAGTTGATCCTGTACTCGGTCACCGTAGCTTTCTGGCTCGTCAACACCTGGGTGTGGTTGCGACGTTAGAGCCAGCCCATGTTTCTGCCATCATGGCGTCAAAAAAACGCACTGTCTGTTATTGTACGTGTCAAATTTTAGCTACTCGCTGCACTCGGTACCTGCGTGAGGAACACCTTCACACATGTAAGGACTGTTGCCCACAGGGTTGATAAAATTTTCGTTTATTTAATACATGTACAGTTTTATTTTTTTACTCTGATTTCATTCTTTCTCATGTTTTGTCTTTATCACAAATGGTTTTCGCTCAGTGCTAAGCATGACTTGTTGTAAATATTTGTTCATGTCACTCAGAGTTTTGGGAAGGGCTCATCCAGAGATACAGTATAGCATAGTTTACCAAAATAAAAGGTAAATGAAGCTGCAGTGTGGATGTGTAACATGTTGAATACTTATTGCAGAGAGAGAAATACAGTATGTGACTTGTTCTGGGAAATGTTATACAATTTAATAAAACCATACAAACGATATGTTGTATTTGTATCAATGGATCAGGTGAAATAAATAAACACATCACTGTAATTTTGATAATTTGGCTGTTTTTTTAAATAATTTCTGCCTAATGCTGGTTCATTTTTATGTATGATATAATTTTATGTAAATGCTTTTTTTAGGGCTACAAAGAAGTTACTGAGAGTCAGTGTAGCTAATGAACAATTGATTCAACATAAAACTTTCTAGTTATTGATGTGTGTCAAAATTTGAAAGTGTGATACTACATTATAACAGAAAACAGACCATATTTAGTAAGTTTTATTGTTTGTTTTTACAGTGTTACAATAAGCAGCCATATAAACAAGAAAGCTTTGAAATTCTTTAACACAAATACGCTAGATGGTTTTTTTTGTTTGTTTTAACGATTTTTAAAAACTAAATATTCCTTTTTTTTTTTTTAACCAGCATGCCCTGGTCTCACATAGCCCGTCCTGTGAGACTGCAGTTAGTCACTGTAATCTACCAACAAACTTGAACCTTGAAAGCATCATTCCAGCTCCTCAATCAGGCATTGTGGCAGAGAGGTTTGGATTGTTTCAGGCTTTCTCACTGATTCAAAACTGAGTGGCTCCAGGTCATCCTCATCCTCTGGATACACCAATGATGAAGACTTTATGGAGACCCCGGCTGATTTGTCGCAGCCACTCATTAAGAACAGGTTTTTATCTGGACCAAAGGTGAGGATATCCGCACTCTCATTTCTAGTTGGGTCATCCTCATCGCTGCCTCCTGATAAGACCTCTATTTTTGGTTTGAACACTTTCTGAGAAGAGAACTCTGCTGTGAGGTCTTCTGTGTCAACATCCTCCAGGTCGGGCAGGTCGTCAATGCGCAGTGAGCGATGTAATGGGAGGTGAATGGTTTCTATCTGCTCTGCATCGTCCAGCTCTGTGACGAATGGTCCCGGACCAAGTGCTGGTACAACCTCAACTGCTCCGTGGGGAGCTGCTCTGACCAGAGAAGACTGTTTCTTTTCAAACTTTTCACTTCTGTTTGCCTGCTCGCTGTCTGCTTCATCTCTCACAAACTGGGTTTCACATGACAGGTTTTGTCGTTTGGTTTCTGCTTTGAACATCTTACATACAATACTCTCTTGCTCTTGTGGTGAGTCCTCTGGATCTACCTGTTCACTCTCTTCCCTAACAGGCTGCTTCATGTGTGATTTGTCCTGGTCTTCTTTCTCTAACTGCTCTTCCTGTAACTCTTGACCAGCCTGCTCTGCTCCTGTTAGCTCACAGTTTGGCTCGTGGTCATGGGGCCCCTGTGCTGACTGACTCAGCAAGAACTCTTCATGGGCATCCAGGCTGTCCTGCACAAAGGTTTGGATCTTCTCTTCATGTGATGAAGTCAAGATCTGGGTGTTGTTTTCCTCACATAGAATCTCCAAAGTAGTCTCAGCCTCAGTTGCCCCTGAAATGAAACAGATCATACCGTTTAAAGGTGCAAATCCATGTTTTCTTTAGGGTAAAAAAAGTGTAAAACTGCTCACCTGTCTTCTGTAGCTCTCGAAGGTGTCGTCTCTCCTGGGCTTTCCTCCGAATTGCCGCCATGCCGTCCAAGCTGTCCTGAATTTTCTTCCTCTCTCGTGTTTCCCACTGCTCCCTTTCCTTGCGCTCTGCTTCAAGGCCCCCTACTGCCCACGCCTCAGCACAAGCCCTGTCTTTAGGGAACACGGGACGATCATCGAGGAAGGTGAGCTGCTTGAGGCGCACAATCATGGTCTTCCTGTAATTTGGGATTTTTTTCACCACCTCATTCCCCATCAGGTTTAGCACCCGCAGATTTGGCATGGCCTCAAGTACAGAGAGGATCTCTGGGTCATATAACAGATTGTGAGACAAGTCCAGCACGCTGATTGCCAGACACTGACTCAGATGCTCTATGTCCCCCATAGTCTCCAGCTTGTTATGGGCAATCTGCAGGGTGCTGAGGTCAGGAAGGCAGGAGATGTGCTCTATGACGCGTATGTAGTTGTTGGAGACATTCAGGGTGCAGAGCTTCCTCAGAGGCTCAAGGTTCTCCAGCTTGTATATGAGGTTCTGCTGAAGGAACAAGCAGCGCAGGTCAGTCTGGGCCTCCAGGTTCTCAATGCGTTGGAGCCCATTGCTCTCCAACCAAAGACACTTTAGTCCTGTGTACTCCTCTAAGTTCTCGATGGTGGAGAAACCTTTGAAATGCAGGTACAATGTGTCATTCAGGCAAGGTGTTGAGTAAAGTTTGTGCTGCTTACAATGTTCTTTCAGGAATTCCTTTGTCATTCGAGGCCCTGAGTGTTTTTCCTTTTTCTCTTGAAGTAAGCTTTGCAATTTTTCGTTATTTTCCTTGTTCTCTTCTGCTCCGTTTTTTATCATGACATCACCTCTATCTTTGTTAGACGTTATGTCGGAATCGTCACATTCCATTTTAGTCGCTGGTGGCAGTTTTTCTCCAAATGTTTCCTGGACTACAGCAGAGGACATCGCCATAAATATATCTACCAAATAAACAAACAGGTAGGATAAAATTAATCTGAATCTATTTTGTAAATGTTGTCTTCTGAGTTTTCTTGCAGTCCCGTCAACTTTACTTAGCAGCTGGTTACCAACGGCAGCTAACGTTTATATTTGTTTCCATAGTAACGCCTGGTCATTCCGTTTGGAAGGGTCCGGCTGTGGCCGGATGTTGTCTCGTGTTCCTTGTCGGACAATTTAGCGGGTACACTCTGCTGTCAGTGAGCAACATGGCGTCCGGGTACTTGCTAAATCGTGGTGCGCTAACGTTAGGAATTCATTGTCAGCGTGTGTGCAGAAATATAGCATTGTCGCAGGTCAGAGAGAAGAAGCGATGGATGAAAGCATACACTTACCTCATGGCGAAAAAGTTAAAGCTTGAAGGACCTCCACCGCCGAAGCCACGGTGAGGCTAACATTAGCTAGCTCACACAAGAGTTGACTAGAGAACATCTCAAGGCCATTATTGTATTAATGTCACAGTTAGTGTGCGGTAACGTTATTTGTGTTAGCAGATTGAAAGGACTCACATAGAAAACAGCACAGTCACATTACACACATGAGCAAAACAAACTTGTTTGCAACGTGTGTGTATTAACTTCTCCCTCTAAAGTGTTTAGCATGAATGGGGTGTACCTAGCAACCATGTTTCCTTTGCAGAAGGTGATAAGTATCTTGCCCCAATTTCTTACTCGTTTTGTCAAGAATATATTTTACTTAAGGTAACCATTGAACCATAATAGACTAGTAAACTAATACAGTTAACAAAGGCAAAACTGCAGATATGAAATTGCAGGTGTGAGGAATTGTTATTTTTCTCTTCCTTTTGTTTGATCTTAGTTGGTATTTTCAGTTATTTCAGTCATTTATCTTAATTTTCATTTTTAGCAATTACAATCAATCTGCCTGTCTTTGTCTGTTTGATTGTCAGTTTTCTGCGTCTTAGTGGCTGGCTGCTTTTGTCTCTGAAAAACTGACACTTTTCTGTGTTGGTGTAAAAAAAAAAAAAGTACAGTAAGTGAGACTTGGCTGCTCACCTTCTTTTTCTTCTTTTTTGTTTTTTTCAACACAACACCAGTGACACCAGTCAGAAGTTGGAGCTGAGGGTTTTTTTGTTGTTGTTGTTGGGGTTTTTTGTTGTTTTTTTAAGCTATTATATTAAATCCAGTTTGTAACCTTGTAGAGAAAGTTGGGACTCAGACTTAACTGTTTGACTTTCTTTCAGCTCTCAGCAGCCTCACTGGGATTTCCACGCTGAGGTTCAGGCATTCAGCATTCGCCTCCATGAGAACTTCTCCCTGGAGCTTTTGAAAAGAGCCTTCATCAACCCCTGTTACCTGCAGGCGGAGCAAGAAAGGAGACGGGAGTTAGGCTTGAACTCTGAGACTGTTGCTCTTGTTCTGAAAGATAATATTCAGCTGAGTAAAATCGGAGCAGGTTTCACCCAAAGCTTCCTGAGCGATTGGTGCAGGGCCAGCTTCCCAAGCCTCCCGAGTGAGGGGGTGAAAAGTATCGTAGGGCACCTCAGCGGTTCAGCGGTTGTGGTCCATGTAGCAAGAAATCTGGGCATCGAAGACCTAACCATGAGTGCAGAATGCCCTGTTCCCGATGACGTGCTTTATTCTACATTCATGGCAGTGATTGGAGCTCTGCATGAGAGCAGTGGAGCAGAGCGAACTGGATTTTTCCTCAGGGTAAGGCTTGCTGCATCTGGGCTTAATAGTTTGTTCAAAGACACTATTATTTGTCCACATAAAGACTCTCAGTTGGCTTCATTATTTATACAGAGATATGATGTTTTTCTTTTCTTTTTTTTTCTTTTTTTTTGTCCCCCGCCTCGACCTTCTCCTATATCCACAGGATTTCCTGGTCACTCAGCTGATAGGGAAGGACCTGTTTGACGTGTGGACAGTTGTCAACCCCATGGGGCTACTGGTGGAGGAGCTTACTAAGAGAAACGTTTCTCTTCCAGAGCCTCGTCTTATCAGGTCTGCTGGATCCAGTACCGTCCTGCCACTGTACTTTGTCGGCTTATACAGGTATGTGTGCCCGCAATGTGAGCTGATGTTGCAGTTTTTAAGTTTTAGTTTTACACACAAGGGAGATGGTTGAATGAGTTTTTTTTTTTTTTTTGTTGTTTTGATTCAGCGACAAGAAGCTTCTGGCTCAGGGTCCAGGAGAGACACTTGTAGCAGCAGAGGAAGAGGCGGCTCGCGTGGCCCTTCGGAAACTCTACGGCTACACGGAGAACCGCAGACCATTTGACTTCTCTCCACCACAGCAGCATCAGCAGCCATTAATTCAATCAGTCGGCAGCAATTTGTGAAGCAAGAATTTGTATCCCATGGACTTACAGACTCTACAGATAGTAGAAGAAACTAAAGGAAAATCATCTACGTTATTTAACATTATTCCAACAGTTGTCATTGTCAAGATTGTTACTCTGAGGTATTTAAATTCCAGTTTCCTCCGGCAGAGGAGAGAACAACAACAAGCCTTACTGTCCAAATAAAAAAGTGTGACTATGATGTGAGATACAGATTTCCAATAACGGAAATCTAGTCTCAGATTCTGTGAATAAACTTGATAGCATATTCATGAGTCTTCTGGTTCCATAGCTCACATTGGCTAATACGGGTTCAGTAGTCAGAGGCACAAAACAGTCCTGATACGTGGTTGTCTTTGTAAATAATACAATTGTCATTTGGTATTTTGATGTAATATGTTATTCATCTGTAATAAAATTTATGAGTACATCATGACTGTTGATGCTTTCTTTTGGGTCACAACCGTTTCCTTCCATATTATGTTTGCTCTTAGGAGAGATGAATGTGGTATCTAAACTTCTTATCCAACCTTTTCTTTTGCTTTCTATATGATACATTACCTACATTTCTCCTAGATTGCCACTTGAGGACTTGAAGAATTCATATTTCAAATGTGAAATGACTGATTATTTCAATGTCAAGTACCTTTGATAAATCTACATGAAACCACATTTAGTGACTGACTTGTGTCAGTGTGCTCCCTGAAAATCAAATTTCTCCACATGGTCAAGCTATGAAGTAACTCGCCCTCCTGTAGACATTTAACTGCAAAGAGAAGTGCAAAAAGAGTGTATACCATTTTTTGACAACTCCAGTTGCATTTTACATGCATGGTTTCATTAAATTATTCACTCCTTTGGCTAAATTTAATACTACATTATATGAAAAACGTAAAAATTGAGCACAACGCCACATTTCCAAATCCTTTGACTGCACCCACAGGGTTGCAGTGACAACGGGAAACCACATGGTGTCGCTGACGCGTTGAAGACAACGGTTTGTGCACCGTCATGAGTGCAACCAAAGAGAGCTCATGAGAGAGACAAGATAATCCATGTCCTTACCTAACCTCTGGATTCCGATGTTTTCCGCGAGAAATTCCTGCGATAAGCCCCCTTGTGCACTTTGGAAAGTAATGTTTTTCATATAGGTCTGTGATTTAATAACTAGAGATAAACCTACATATATTAATC
>JAQFJA010000024.1:11038835-11059844 GCA_029874485.1 Naso brachycentron
CAACCAGGGTGGTAGAACAGGAAAAAAAAAAATTAAAAAAGTGCTGAAAACCAGTTTTGTGGAAATGCAAAATGAAAGGCAGGACTTACATTTCTGTTAACCTGTTTGAGCAAGCCAGTAAAAGCTGAGATTCAGTTGTGTGTATTATTGCTGTTGCCATGCTGGACAGGCTTGATGAGGGTTCTTCATGGGCAGGGTTATCCTCCTGCCTTTGGTACGTTACTTTGTGCTCTCTGCTTCCCTTTTGCTTCTCTGTGCCTCGCTCTGGCAGTGTCTTATTGCTCCTTTTACAAATTTAACAGGAAAATGTTTTAGAGGTTAAAATCATAATAATCATAATATGCAGAAAAAAGTGTTTGGCAAAATATACAGAAACTAGTGGAGAATGGGCTTTGTTGAGCATGAGTTTAAATTTAATGTAATCATGGACTGAGAAACAATTAATAAATTTCCATATGCAGATGAAGTAAGTGATTGAAGCCATGTGATGAATTGGCACTTTTATCATATGCATTGTTTTATTCTTTCAAAAAAGGGGCAATACTCTAGCACCCTCTACCGGATTCCCAAAGTCTTCTTCAACATTTTCCTCTAATCAGTTGTCCAGAAGCATAAACTCTCTGCTGCCTTTTTTTAAAGATATTAATTTGTTAAACTAACTCTACTTTAATGTGCACAATAAATGATCTTGGGATTCATTGGCCTCGTAGTGTCATAAAATGCTTCATGCAATGAATAAACTCGTATGAAAAAAAGAAAATTTGCATGCATATTCAGCTAATTGTGACTCCTCCAGCTGTTTAATGTGACTTGGATGCAGCATTTCTACCAGATATTGGATTTCTCTGTTGCCAGCTGGCTGAATCACTTACCACAGTGAGATTCCACTTGCTGCACTGTGGGAATGATGCGCTGCTGTGTGTGCATCAGAGGTCAAACACTGGTGCTACACTTACTACAAGTGTTAAAGCCTCATGTCTGACTCTTTTTCACTTATTCCCTCCCTTTTTCCTAAGGCATGTGTGGAAACAGCCTCAGTCTTAATGTGCGTGTGTTGAAACCGTTAAAATACAGCACAGGAAAAAGAGAAATGAACAGTCTTTGGCATAAGGAGAAACACTTTGGATTACAGAATAACCTGTGCAGTTATTGGCCTGCTAGAGAGACGGTGACCAAACCTACTGCTGAGTATCATTAATATATTTCTGTTTCCTAATTTTTTTTACTGCTGTATGTTGTATTTGTTTCTTTGTAACTGTTCTGTAATCCCTAGTTGTCAGTTCTCTCACTTATTTAAGTTTACTGCTTTTATACTGCTTTCTAACAAACTGCAGATATTAATAACATTTATTTTTATTTGTATTTTGTTTTTATTGATGTGTGAAAGCTCCTTGTAGTGTAGCATTTTATCGACAAGTGTGTGTGTTATTAAATTCCTGAAGCAATATGTCATTAAGCCATATGCCTGAAGATGTCTCAAAGGCTTCTTTAACCAGCTGCTGTCCTGTTGTGTCGCAGCATCATTCGGCACGGGCTCCATGAGTATGCCATCTGGATTTGGGAATGCTGCAGCCTTCAACCTCCCCACCAGCTTTAGTGGAACTTTCCAGCAGTCCTTTCCAGGCCAGGCTCCGTTCCCTCAGCCTCCTGCATATCCCCAGCAACCCAACGGTGTGTGTCTTTGTGTAGATCATGTAGATGTAGACTTACTGTATCTGCACTAAAGAGGTCATCTTGATTTGTTTTGGCTAAATTATTGAACTACAATACATGTTTTTCAGGTGGAGGATTTCCAGCCTTTGGTCAGGCCAAGCCTGTTGTGACTCCCTTTGGGCAGGCGATGGCTGGACCCATGGTCTCTAGCAATCCTTTCCTGGTTAGTAACTCAGTAAAAATAAAAAGAGGGTGATTGGATTGAAACTAAACTAGATGACTTCATATTGATAGATGGAGGATTGATTCTGATCGTCTTTGTTGCCATTTTTTTTTTCAGGGTGCGGGTCCATCTGCACAATATCCAGCAGGAGGCTCCTCAACAAATCCGTTCTTATAGCGATCCATCCAATCAGCTTCACTACAGGGTCAACAACTGGCGCGCTTGCACCTATTGCACTGTTTTGTTTAACAAGTAGCTTTAAAAAAAACCACAATGTTTGTAAGGATTTGTATTTTCTATTGCAGTTTGTCACAGATGGAACCATATGGAGGACTGTCATGCTGACATTGTCTGTGTCTACAAAACAGTGATGGTGTGTGAAGGAAGAGGTTGATCGCCTCTTCCCTATTTAACCTGTGAACTGGTCTCTACTGAACCACAATGATCAATCAAACTGGCTGAAAAACTAAGTTATTGCATATATTGTATCCAATTTATTATGCTGCAATTCTGTACATATTTTTCTTTTAGGACATTAGTTCTTTGTGCATATCAGTATTTGTATCTAACACACAAGATTTGTTAAGACAGAATTGTTGCTTGAAAAAGCTTATGGGTACTGCCACTTACTGTATTTGTGAAGAACCAAACCGTTTATTTGTGCAGGATCCTTTTTAGGTAAACTCTTCTCATTTATTAAAAAAAAAAAAATCATATTCTGTCAGCAAGCAATGAAAGAAATGACCACTGCATTAGAGATGCGCAAGAGACTCGTTTTTCTGCTGACAGGCCCAAATCACAACGCTCCTGAATCACGACTGCATCCATAAAGGTGAAAGAAATGGGTGATAAGCTGAAAACTACTTACATCGGGGATTAGAGAATTTTTAAGTTAATATGTAAATATATACAGAGTATATATAAATATTAAAATGAATTTTAATTAAGACAAAACCATTCATTTATATGAATGTATGAAGATCTTGTATATTTGTTTTGTATAAAGACAAAAAAAAAATTGTATTCATGGTGTCATTACTTTTTAAGCTTTTTAAAAAATATATAACTTTTAAAAATTAGGAACAAAAAGCACAAAGGTTTTATTTCAGTTGGTTTTCTCTCATTCAGAATCTGTGTTCTTCAGAGTCTGGAGGTTCATTTTTTATGGGAAGTGTAGAAATTTTGCCACTTCTTCGGGCTCTCCAAATCGTATATAGCCCCCGAAGTGAAAAAACAGCAGCGATGAATAAGAAGTAGCTGCCATATATTGTGAACTGCAACAAAACAACACACAATTTCAGTGATGCACAAACATATGAACACTATAAACACTGCTACAATATACTTAGAAAATAATTATATAAACACTGCTACAATACAGAGGACCTGACTGACTTATCTGACTGCTCACCTGAGGAATGATGCTCAGGCCTAGTCCTCTTCCGTCAACCACAACAGCAGTGAGGATGGTCTGAAGAGCCAAAGCTCCAAAGTTGTTTGCTCCAAACACCAGTGCATATCTTTCCATCGTCAGGTCAGCTGCAATCTGGAACCTAGGACAAAGGTTTTGATCACTGAAATATTCTTTTCCCTGTTCTGTTGCAATGAATTTAAGCCTGTCTTGTGGGTTAAAACAACCCTTTAAGCAACTTAACTCTCTTACATGGCTATTGTTATCAGCAGCATGTACAAGCACTTGAAAACGATGTAACCAGCATAGCAGACCCAGATGTTGTCAATGTAGGTCATGATAAAGAGAGCTGCTCCTGCAAGTCCAGAGAAACCACCCAGAGCCAGCTCTCCCCACTGTTCCCATCTCACCTCAACAAAGCCTACACCGTAGGCTGTCGCTGCACCTGCAAAACACATCAATGAAATTGGTTTAAGATTTTAGATCTAGTCTCGAAAGCTGAAAAGGTCACAGTTAAGGCACTATGTGTAATATTTTTCAATTCATTTCCTGTGTAGAAATGAAATTAGTTTAAAATTAACTAGTTTAAACGGTGCTATATCTAGCTGATTGTGTCAGCACTCTGGATTGAGCCGTAGAAGAAGTTGGTGTCGTGAAACCTTATGCATGCATAGATGAAGTATGACCTGACAGGAGAGCGTTTTAAACCTTATGTTAAGGCAAAGTCTGAAAACTTTTTAAGCATTTTTTTAAACCAGATTTGAACGGTGATTCTAGATAAGCAAGTTTTATGTTGTGGTTACAATTTAAAATGAAGCTGTGACTCAGTCCCCATTCATTTAGAGAGGAGCCAGGTCTTGTTTGCCTGTTTTAAATGCCCCGTGGTGTTGACGGCTGCTTAGTGGTAGGAGGATTTGCCTAAACACTTCACTTTATATTGTGACTCATTAAACAATATTGGGACAAATGCCTTGAAGTGGATGCATTTTCTAGCCATGTCATGAGAGTTAAAGTGAGGAACACAACTGTGACTGGTGCTAAAATTTTACATGTAGCATCTTTAATAAAACTTTTTGTTTAAAAAAAAAGGCAACAATTTAAAGTTATAATAATTAAAATAAATATATAGATTTTTTAAATTTATAACATTTTAGGTAATAAAACTTCTGTTAAAGCCAGGCACTTATTGGACCTTGTTTGTGTTTGATATTGATTTTTTTTTTTTCCAATAATGTGAACTACCACAGCCAAATCTGGATATTACAAGGGCAGACCTCCTTAATCAAGCACTGATTAAATGCAGCCAAGCATTTCTTAAATGCCTGGTGGCAGGGCAATTAAGACCAATAGTTTGCCTTTAGTCTTTTGCTGGTCTGTGGTGGCAAACAAAAGTCATCAATACTTAAAAGCTTGGAAGAAACGTTCACGTGTAAATTTAAAGACTGCAATCGTGTATCCTCTCAAGTCAATTTCCTTTTCTAATCAGTTTTATACTTCAGTATAGAACTTCATGTGGCGGCAACAATAACCAGACAGCTAATACCATAGGTTCTATGCATGTTAATTTTTAGTCCTTTCATAGTCTGTATTCTACACTGGAAACCTTCAGGATGCTGCCTACCCAACAGGCTGGACACTGCCTCTGCGCCTCCATTGTAGATGCTGTTGTTCCCAGAAGGCTGCATGTGCTCCCACAGCGTCTGTTGGGTGAACATCCTTAAAGTAATTGCTGGCAAAGTATGTACAAAGTATGTGCACTTTTAAGTTTTACTTTTTAGTTTATGTGACTTTAACAACTGACCTGCACATAGTTGAGAGTCTGGTAGTAGCCACAGGTGGCCATCGCCCACCAAATGGACCAGTAGAGCAGCTGTCTCGAGGTGTAGCACTGGCGGAAGTCCTTCCACAGCTGGAGTAGGACTTTGCCACAGGTCTCTGTACCAACCGACTCCTCAACTTCCTCGACTTTGGACTCCTCTTTATCCAGTTTCTTTCCTGCTTCATCATCTGTTTCTCCTCTTCTCTGCACTTCTGTATCTCCTTGGTCATGCAGGGATGTTTTTGGTCTGCTTCTGTGCTCTGTTGCATCCTCAGTCACATCTCCATGCCTCTTTGTACCCTCTGTCCCTGCCTTCTGTCCAGTATGCTTGCGGTGAAAGAACATGCTCTGCTGAGGCATTGGCAGAAAGAAGGAAGCGAAGAGGGCGATGGCAGTGAGCACCAGAGTAAATACTGTTATGTTGTTGTAGGACAAGAGGTTGAAGCTGGCGAGCAGCTGGCCCAGCACAGATCCCACTGTGTTTCCCAGGAGCTGGATGCTGCGGCTGTAAGATGTAGCCTTCCGGTACCTTTTCAGATCTACCATGCTGTAATAAAAAGAACATATTCAAAATCTCATGTCTTTCCTTACAGCACAAAATAATAAAAATCTGACACCTGGCAGTGTTGGTGCCTTGCCTTTAAAGGACTATTTCACACAAAAATGAAAATTCAGTCATATACTCACCCTCATCCGGAGGGAAGTTCGGTTGAAATTTTTTGATCCACAAAACACTGCTAGAAATTAAAAGGAAAAAGTTGGTGCAATAATCTCACAAACAATGGAGTCCCTAAGTCACGCCCCTTCCAGTGGACCCCATGGGACCTCAGTACTGAAAAAATATGAACAGTAGTCGATGGGGAAAGGAAAATTATTTTTTGTTCCTGTTTGACTTTTGACCTGAATTACGCATATGATGTTCGGCCATTTAAATAATATTTTTTTATGTAAAGAAAGTCTGTCGTCAAATGGTTAATGTCTTAACTTGTGAAAATGTGTAATAATAAAGACTACAACACCAGTCACTTAACTGACGTTATTACATTTTCCCTCCTCTGACTCATGGAACAAACTAACTCCCCCTTCGAGTACCTGCAGCTCTCACCATCAGTTGATTTATAATGGTTTTCACTTCTTTCAATACTTTTCCCCTTATTCTGGAAAAACAATGAGAAATCTGCCAAGCTAACAGCCATGTCTGTATTGATGACGTATATTGTCCAAGACGAGACATGTAGCTCACTGAGCATTCTCACAAAAAGCGTTGTTTTACTTTATTGTTTGATGACAAAATTTGACTTTTTCTGCATGAAAAATTATCTTTTAAATTGCCAACCATCATATGTGTAATTCAGGGCACGAGCCAAACAGGATCAAAAAATAATTTGTCCCTCTCCATTGACAACCATTCATATTATGTATATAGTAAAACCATAAAATGCCTCCATACTGCTCATCAGAAGTAATCCAAGTGTCCAAAAGTTTCAACCTGCCAAGTTGTTTAGAAAAGCATCGCTGACTCCATTTTTTTAGCCTTTCTGTAGCTTTCAGTAGCTCCTAACATGGTACACACAGACCTGTGTTTACGTGCCACCCGGAAGTCTGGTCCCAGCAGCAGACAGCGGACTTAGGCAAGTTCTCCTTTGTCACTCTTAGAGCTGCTGTGCTAGCTTCAGATGGTGTGAACACACACACTCGTGAATGCAACTCCTTCTTTACGAGCTACAGTAAACGGTAAGGCGAAAAACACGGCATCAGTGACGTTTTTCTGCACAACTTGGCATGTCCAGATGCCAGGGCACTTGGATTACTTCGGACGAAGCATTTTATGGTCTTATTTTGTAATTTATTTTTTTTTACATTTGATTCCTAGACACCATTCACTGCAATTGTTTGGTGCATGACTGCAACACCTTTTTCCTACAAAACTCCAGCAGTGTTTTGTGGATTAAAAAACTTCACCCAACTTTTCACCAACATGAGGGAGAGTAGTTAATGGCTGAATTTTCATTTTTGGGTGAATTATCCCTTTAAGCTGGTAAATGACCTGTAGATTAAGCAGTAAATGACCTGTAGATGTAGGAGAAATAGGCCACATCACTGGCCATCACCACCCCATAGAAAAACTGCATGGCCTGCATGGCAGGCACACTTTCCGTCCAGCGGAGCATCGCTGTAGTGACGAAGAGGGCGACGCATTGGAACACCACCACAGGCTTGTATCGCAGCCAGTCAGTCAGCAGAAACACTGGCACCAGCATAGCCAGCCAGGAGTATGTCGACACCGGAAAAATTTGATTGTTTAGCTGATAAGGAAACACCAATACATGTTAGCCATGTGAAAGTGCCATTGAACACAGATTATAGCAGTAAATCAAAGGTTTATGCTATCTAGGACTAGACTTTTACAACTCAAGCAATAAAATGTCATTTAACTTGCGGTGATTTAAAATGAATATCAAAATGTAGTTTTTGCAAGTGCAAAACAGTGAGTACATTATGCATTTAATGTTTTGCTGTCAGAGCCACAAAATTGACAAACATAAAAAAAAACAACTTGCCTATATACTCAGCCTGATTGATCTTTTAACTGTCTAATTTATATAATGATGTTTTTCTGATTTCTGATTTTATTTTTTAAGTGAATAAGTCATACGTCTTTACCTCTCCTAATGTCAGATTCTTGTCAGGTCATATGACTTAATCACTTAATAAAACCATGAATCAGAAAAACAGAAAAACTACATTTAGGCATGTTAAAGTCTTTACCTCTCCCAATGTCAGATTCTTGTCCGGTCCTGTCAGGTACGGAGTGAGGAAAGGCTCCAAGGGTTTAACGGTGCTGAAGAATCCGTATATGCACAGCACAGTCGTGGGATACCTCCAGTCTGCCCTCCATCTCCTCATTGCTTCCATCTTCTTGTTTTTCTTTTACCTGTTTCAGGTGCGTGTGTGTATGTTCCTCAGCGTTCTATCTTTTATGAGAAACTCCCGAAGTTGTCTCAGTGTTGAGCATGGTTGGTCAATGAACAACCCGGTCAAAGAGCAGCACAACCTTGGTGACAGTTCAGCTCAAGCCAAGACACATGCGTCACAAATTAAATAGGCAACAAGACAAATCTCAGGACTTTGTCTTTAATATTCACTAATGATTCATAATTGCAGTTTTATTGTGCTCTTGTTTGTGTTCCACAGTAGATTATTTAAGAGATAACATGCAGAGATAACAGAAAACACATGGGCTTAGTCAACAGCTAAAGGTCCTTGTCGTGTCTGTTGGTTCTATGTTGAAAGCAATAAGATGCTCAGTTTTATACTGCGAGTGAACATTAATGTTGTTCCACATAAACAAATAAAATGATCAAGACCACAACGGTTTGTTGACCTTGATCAAAAACGTTCAGTAGAGATCACCTCTGCAGTGGGCTCTTGTTCCTTTACGTCTGTGTGCTCCCGATTGCGTTGATGTGCACAGGCAGTGTAGGTCCCTCGAAGCAGAAACAGCACTGAGATGAAGCCGTAGTAGCTGCCATAGATGATGAACTGCAGAGAAAGCCTTCGTCATTTTTAACATGTCTCCATGCAACAGTGAATGATAACCACAAGGTGTCGCCCTGTCCTCACATTTTACTGTTTGTGAGAAAGCTGATGTTGTGTACTGTATTGTACACAGTTTTGTTGAGTCAGATTGAGCTCACCAAGAGATTTACAGTGTGAAATATCTGTTCTGCTATTGAAGCAAAAATGTTACAGTTTGAAAAGTTCAGAGTGTACAATTTAGAGGTATCTGTTTGAAAAATATGGCAGAAATGGAGTATAATATCCATTAGTATGATTTTTTTTAGTGTATTATAACCTGAAAATAAGAATTATGTGTTACAATTACTTAAGAATGAGCCTTTTTATCTACAGAGGGGGCGGGTCCTCTTCCCTGGAGTCTGTCATGACGCACGTCATGTTTCTGCAGTTGCCCAGAAAGGACAAACAAAACAGTTTCGCAGCCAACAGAGGTTTTAAATAATGCTTGGAAAAGGAGGCTGTGTAAAAGGACATTGAGTGGCATGCAATCTGCAACCTCACTAAACATCAAGATGTCACTAAATCCTACACGCTGGACCTTTAACTCTGTGTACGACATACCTGTGTCACAATATCCAGTCCCAGTGCAGCTTCATCCACAAATATGAGTGTCAGAAAAGTCTGCAGTGCGAGAGCTACAAATGTGTTGATCCCGAATGTCAAAGCATAGCACTCCATGGAGAGGTTGGATGCGATCTGAAATCTGAAATGACAAAGTGCTTCTAATCTCTAAAAGAATACTGTGTGCAAAGACTGTCACATACATTTATAAGCAACGCAAAACAGACCTGAAACAGTCAATTAGTCTATGCCCACAAAACATTTACTGGTTCAAACTTCTTGAGTATATTCTGCTTTTTTGTGTATCACTATGAGTTTAGAGGTTTTAAAATGTTAGTTCTACAAAATGAGAAATTCAAATGTCACTTTCTTACAATTTATAGAGAAAGTGTTGAATTGTTTATTAGAGAAGATAACTGGCTAATGAGTCAGCTTTGAAAATAATCTGTAAAATAAAGTGGCATCATTTATCTGCAAAGCTCGTTTTACGATGAAACCACACAGCAGAGTCTCTCTAACAAGTCCTGGGATTCAGTTAAGAGGTAATTTTGTTTTTTTTGTTGTTCCTCAATCTACAGAGTGAAAATGTTTAGAAAAATCCACACTAACTCTGCAGAATAAAAGTTAGGTTTGGCGAAATTTACAGTGAACTTACGTCGTGATGGTGATGAGAAGCATGTAGCTGGACTTGAATATGACATAACCTGCATAGCAGACCCAGATGCTGCTGGTGAGGGCCATCAGAAACACAGCACCTGTGGCTACAGCTGAGAACAACCCCAGTGCCAGCTCTCCCCACACGGCCCAGGTCACCTTGATGTGGCCCACAGAGAAGGCGGCTGCAGCACCTGGCCCACGGACAAAAAAGATGGAAGTTATTAATCTGTCACTCCAAAGGGTTGATGTGGCCTCTAAACAAAACCTTATGCGTGCACATGCCTTGGCTGGCCTCCACAGCTCCAGCCTATTATGATGAACCACTTCCACCTGGCTCTTGGAATCAACCATCAGCCATAATCAGAGAATCCATTACCTCCTAACTGTATCTCCTTAATTGAAGCTATTACTCTTCTTCTAGCACTGTGCCTGTCAAAGAGCAAGCCAACAGGACCATGATGCTGCTATTGCCTTTCAAAATCAATACATATTTTCCATTTAATCAGGCATCCCATAAAACCACTTTTTTCCCCTTTTAATTGCAAGTTTTTATGGGTCTGAGTCATCAGACTTGGCAGCTTTTAATAACATAGTTAAATTTTATTTTGCTCTATATAATACCAATGTGCTGCAGACGTATGCCCTTCCCCTGTGTTAAATGAATTCCTGGTTCCTGTTGCCCTATGTGGTGAAAATCAGTTATTTCCTACCTGCCAATGATGTGATAATGTGTCACAGAAGTATCGCAACACAGCAATATATTACATTTACTAATATCAAAGTCTTACCCACAAGAGAGCACACAGCCTCTACACCTCCATTGTAGATGGACGATGTGGCGGAGGGTTCGACGTGGTCCCACATCAGCTGGATGTAGTTGAAAACCTGCACATAGCCAGCTGTGGCCAGAGCCCACCACAGGGACCAGTAGATCAGATGCCTGCATAGCACAGGATCATGATTGTAACGAGAAAGCTATTCATACCATCTGAAGAAGTAAAAGTATTTGCTGAAGTAAAATAAATAACATATGATGCTGGACAAAATGTGCAAATGTTGTTCAGGAGATCTGCATTCAAAGTGTGATACACTGATAAAATATCAGAAAAAGAAATGACCTGGAAGAATAAGACTCCCTGAAGCTCTGCCAAAGTAGATGTCCTGCAGCGACAACATTTTCCCGGCTGCACCAGCCAACACTGCCATTATGCTCAACCTTCTCTCTTCCTGAGCCAGCGTCATCCTTATACATCTCCAGCTCCTCAGGCTTGTCCCGTCCCCATGGCCCTTCCTGCTGTGACTCGGAGCCCGCAGCTCCAACCCTTTTCCCTTTGAAGAAGAGGCTCCTCTGGGGCATGGGCAACCAGAGGGAGATGAGAAAAGCCATGCTTACAATCCCCAGTGTGACAGCATTGATGTAGAAGTAGTCCACTCCTGTTGATTAGAGTTCATCATTTAATTTTGCGATGCTGGTAGATTCTGAGACTGGGAGATAAATACTATCCAGTCCACATCTTAATGTTTTGTATATATTCCCTATTTCTTATAGCCTATAAAGCCCTACCTGCCAGGGAGATGAGCATTTGGCCCAGGCCGGCACCAAATGTGTATCCAGACAGCATGGCGCTGCGCAGGTAACCAGTGGCTCTTTGGTAATTCTCAATTGGGATCACACTGTAAATGTAGGAAAAGTAGGCCACCTCTGTGGACGTCACTACAGCATAATTGACCTGTTGATGAGATGAAGCAGTTTCAAGGAGATTGAGGATACAATGTACCACCAATTCATAACATAATGCATTCTATCTGTGGAAGTTTTCCTTCAATTATCTGCACAATGTAGAAATACTGTCTGTTAACAGCAGGACTGTGTTCTTTTGCATTACATAAATACAAGGTTTTAAATAAGCTTGTCTATCAGACACAAAACCGTTGCATTTTGAAATAATTAAGTGCTTCAGCTTTCATTGTTATGATTAACACCAAAGAAGTACATGAGGATCATTATTGCTGGTTTGAACATTTTTTTATCAATGTTTCAGTGGACCTGAAGGAAGATCATGGCAGGCAGACCCGGAGCAAAGCACAGCAGGATGTAGTTGGTGACCAGGAAGAAGCCCTGTACCATGATGAGGGGCTTATACCTCAGGAAATCAGTCAGGAGGAAGACAGGGAAAAGGAAGGCCAAGTAGGAGTATGTCCAGATCGGGAACAAGTAGTTGGTCAGCTGTGGGACACAACAAACATAAGAGAACTAGCCCACTTTATCTGTCTCTTGCTCATGGCATGCATTTACTCATCTGTCACATCTGACGAGATGTTGGTCTCATACACTTCTGAGGATACTGTACTTGATGCAAACAGGCTGTAAAGTAACTCTGTGTATATGTTTGTACAAAACAGTTTGTGTGTGTCTGCCATTCTTACCACTTCTTCAGAGATGTTCTTGTGTGGACCAATCAGGTATGGTGTGAGAAAGGGCTCTGCTACTCTGCAGTTAGCAAAAAAACCATAGAGCGACAGTACTGCGGTGGGGTAAACCCAGCCGGAGGACTTCACTTTGGCCCAGCAGATCATGCTTTTACCTCAGCAGAATCTTCCAGGGAAATCTTCTCTGGACTTTATTGTGAAGCGCAGGTGCCTGAGCGCCGTGGTTTTATTTGAAGTCTGACTGCCTAGACTAGGCAATACCTGAAGTGCACTGAGCATTCTTGAATGTTATAAAGCAGTTCACACACACACACACACACATAATCTACACCTATGTTAATCTTTACGATGTGCATGTCTTTGCCACAGGTGATTAGCAATAGACTTTGACCTGTTCGCAAAAAGAAATATGAGTGTTGATGAAAATGAGATTTTCTTTGATTGTCTACTAGTAAAAGCCTCTGTGACTGACTGCATCAAGCATTTTACCAGACAGAAATTAAACTGCTTTTGTTGAGCAGAGGCAGGCATATTGTGTCCGGAAGTAAGAATCCCTTAACATTTAACAAATATCACAGTGGTTCACCACCATATACAACCCAAACCCATCTGAAAGCGACTGGTTGTATTACGCAGAAATCCTCAGAAGTGTCTGAATGATACTGGGTGGACATTTCTAGGGACAAATATAGTATCCAGAGGCTAGAGCGCGATACAACATTGTTTCTGACTCTCTGTATGATGTTTTTAAATGTAAAAATCATAGAAAATCTGTCATAAAACATTATTCAATGAGGTAACATGAGTCTTAGAACACGCAACGTTAATGTTTTATATCTAGGATGTGAAAAGAAACAGAAACTAAACCTAACTTGGCTATTTCTTTTATCTAACGACTTTCAACATCGTTTGTTTATGTTTATACTACGCATGCGTAGTCAGTACACGTGCCGCAAGCCTGTCGCCATAGCAACAGTTTGTTGGTGATGTGAAGCGGCCTGAATACATGGAAAAATGAAACTCAAGCGGTTCCTTCTCAGATATTATCCGCCAGGTGAAACCAATTATTTTAATTCCTAAGAGTTTTCCTAATTGTAACGATTCTTTTAAAGAAACTTTGCCGCTGTTGTGGATGAATGTTTTACTTTGACAACAGTTTGCTAACATTAACGCCATACTGGCTAATGTAAGCTGTTTAGCTGGTTGGTTAACGTTAGCGTTGTTCTGTTTAGCCGGCATGAGTGGCTTTTCTTTGTTTCATTTTCTTTTCTGCCTCCAGGTATTATCTTAGAATACGACAAAGGAGGATATTTGAAGACCAAATCCATCGACCTCTTGGATTTGACTCCAGGGTGCGTCACTGTGGCTAACAGATTGATCATTAAAACGCTTAAAACACTTAATTTAACAAGAAAAGTAGTGTAGGTTTTTTTTCGTGCAAATATTTGAATACAGAGTTGGGTGAATTTCATGCCTCTGTCTGTATTTCATACCCAACAGTGACTCATTTCCGTGTCTGTACTTAAATTAGAAATTTTGACCTTTATGACTCACTGAAATGTTTATTTTCATCATGCTATCACTTTTTAGATTATAACCATCAGGTGGTCTGAGGTTTTTAAGACTGTATTTTCCTTCCGTTCAGAACAAACCCAGATGAGGTGCTGGCAGAAATCAGGCAGTCCGAGCCTCTGATCACAGAGTCTCGAGCTGATCAGGTCAAACAGCTGATTGTTCGACTTCAGCAGAAGCAAAGCCAGCAGGACCACCACAGGTTCTGCTTCTCGAAGGTCAGACACTGAATTCATACTGACATTACTGGCCAATAATCTTTAAATCAACACAGTGGCATGTCATCAAGTTTTAAAAGTTGCTCTTGGTGAATTGACTCATTCATTTCCATTACATGAAAGCTATAGTAAATATATAGCAGTATTTGCATAGGTAACATTAGAGATGAATAAAGTGTTATCCCTCTCTTCTTTTTTGCAGGAGCTTAAAGCACACATACTGCCACTGACAAACGTTGCCTTTGACAAATCAGGATCAAGGTTGTTATATTTGCAACACTCAATTACCTTCTGACACTTTGGAGTTCAGGGAAAGCTCTGTATTTTTGTCTGTTATGGTGTTCATTACTGTTCTGCAGGTTCATAACTGGGAGCTATGACAGGACATGCAGAGTTTGGAACACAGCCTCAGGCAAGGAGCTGCTCACACTAGAGGGTCACAGAAACGTGGTGTATGCGATTGCCTTCAACAACCCCTATGGGTAATGAGCTGTTTCACACAAACTTTCATAGCCATTGTTCTAATATTTAGCCTTTCAAATGGGGCTGTTCATCTTACAAATGACAGTTTCTTTGCTCTGTTTTATCTTTGAAACCTAGAGACAAGATTGCCACCGGCTCGTTTGATAAGACGTGCAAACTGTGGTGTGCTGAAACGGGCAAATGCTTTCATACCTTTCGGGGACACATGGCAGAAATAGTATGTGTGACAGTCTGGCATAGCTGAAAGTTATTAAAGTTTTTTGTTCATTTTTAATGTATGTGCTGTAAACTATTGTATAAAGGACCAAGAGATTTTAGTTGCCAACTGAGCATTTAAGTTGCATATTTTACTGCTTTTAATTGTTCTGTGCTTGAATAATAAACACGTCTGCCAAAACCCTTTTCGCTTTTAGCAAAATCCAGCAGTAGTGACTGTAAGAGAGTTTTGTATTGTGTAGGTTTGCCTGGCGTTCAACCCTCAGAGTACGCTGGTGGCCACAGGCAGCATGGATTCCACTGCCAAGTTGTGGGATGTGGAGACTGGGGAGGAGGTGGCCACTCTGACTGTGAGATATCTTTTTTTTTTTTTACTTACTATTAAAGATGGATGGATGATGCAGAATCTCCAAAGCTTATTAACTCCTGCTAAGCACACAGTTTCAATACACTGTGCCGGAGCTTGTGTCGAATAAAACATATCACGTAACTGATTGCGCCTAAAGCTTCAGACGTCACTGGCGCTTCAGAAAGTGATTCAGTTAGTTTGACAGTTTTATAGTTTCACATCTTAACTATGTGGTTGGAACATTAGTCGGATAGTAAGAGAGGAAACTAATTTAGAAATGTGGAGATTTAGATTAGAAAGACAGTACATTCTTTGTTATATTAAGAAATGATGTAATGAAGTAATCCCATGATGTTACATAACAGCATGATCAAACAGCTGCTCTCAGACAAAGTAACATCAAAACGGGACTTTCATGTTTTGTGTCTGCAAAAATATTTTTTAGCTGAACTTTTGCACAACTCAATTATTTTAGAGCACTTCTGAATAAAAATTCAGCCATCAACACGCAGGCTTTTTGGACTTTTACAAACACAAAACTAAGAACTGAAGGTGTGATGTCGCTTTGGACAAGTCTTGAAGGGCTGCTATAAGCTTTAAAAGCCACCAGATGTCACTGTGTTTCTGAGTTTGAAGCCTCAAAGCTTCAAATCTTCTTCAGCACAAATACAAAGAAAGCCTCAAAGCTTCATGAGTCTTCATCCACCCATCACCACTTACTATATCCCCATGCCTCCCTTGCTTTTCTTCTAGAACAGCTCACATCCATCCATTATTAATACGCTGATTAACTTTTCATCGAGTTCTAAAAGTAATTATCCCTAAATTGACTTTTGTATCAACTGCTAATAACCAGTACCTTTTCTAGCCCGCATATCCACCACTGATCTGATGGGAAATGTAGCTGTAACTCTTTAATAGGGCACTGATAACCCACACTGAGGGGAATAGTGAGCTCTCTTTGATGTACAGGCTGCACGTGGGTCCATGGTGTGACTGGCTGGCTTGTTGGCTCCGTCTCAGAGCAGCTTTCTCTCTGTTCTTTTAGTACTTTGCACCATGAAGAATCAATCACGCTGAGATCAGTCAATTGAGCTCAGAATCTTTTGCTTGTGCTCATTTTTATTTATTTATTTATTTTAAGAATTTAAGAATCTGCTCGAAGGCCTAAATCTGTATGTTTATGTTACTAAAGTATGTTTCCTTTTTGATGTGTGGAGATAAGAAAATAAGTGAGACAGTGAGGGATAATATCCTTTTTCAATTTCATCCAGGGTCACACTGCAGAGGTTCTCTCTGTGTGCTTCAACACGGTGGGAAATCAGCTTGTCACTGGCTCCTTTGATCACACAGTTGCTATATGGGACATCGCTACAGGAAGGTCAGGCATCGGCATTGTTATGCATTGTGTGTGTCCATTTGTGCACGTTTGTCATCACTAATACTGCACAGTGCATGCATTACACCCATCGATGTGTGTAGTAGAAGAGTGAACAACTGACACTGCTGTGTTTCTGTTTTTTTCCTCAGACGTGTCCACACTCTGACTGGTCACACGGGGGAAATCAGCAACGTTCAGTTTAACTGGGATTGCTCCCTCATAGTCACAGGCTCCATGGACAAAACCTGCAAGGTGAACTATTATGCAATTAAAATTATGCTTGTATGTTTGTGATTTATCTCTTTCAAGTGTAATTATTTGCCAAAAAGTCATGTTACGGTCTGGCTGTAATTATATTTTGCCCACAGCAATAGTTGTTCATTCATTTTGCATTTAAACTATTGCAAGACAATCACTTATGAAATAAATGGCTCATCATTTCCAACCAATCTCCTGCATTTCCCGCTCCTGTCTCTAAGGTCTCCATCATTTAAAGGAGAAAAAAGTAAATCCTAATTCCTTAATTATACCAAGATGAATCTTGCTCACAAGTAAGAATTATTCACCTCACTGAATTCCTCCCGGGGAGATGGTTAAAATACTGCCACTTATGACAGCTAACAGCTACATGCTAGCATATTTAGTAGACTGTCTAAATGTTTGCTTGCAAGTATGTTTGTCCTAGTTTTGTGCTTAGAGTCCCCTGTTTGTGTGTGTGTGTCTCAGAGTTCTGTGTTTTGTGTGTATTTGCAGTTGTGGGAGGCAGTCAGTGGGAAGTGTGTGGCCACCCTAGTTGGATACAAGGAAGAGGTGCTAGATGTGTGTTTCGATTTAAGCGGTCAGTTAATTGCTGCTGCCTCTGCTGATGGTGAGATTAACCATTCACTAAAATCTTACATGACAAGTAAAGTTATACAACTATAGTATTATTATTAGACAGTATATAGAGATATAAACTGTTGAAGTGTATGTAATACTGCTGTTTAGTAGTAACTGTATGAATATATTTACATGTATATGCTGGTTTCCTGAGGTGGTGCATGAACACTAACAACCCTGCCTGTCTCTGTGTCTGTCAGGTACAGCGCGAGTGTTCAGTGCAACCACACATCAGTGTCTTGTGACCTTAGAGGGCCACAACGGGGAGATTTCCAAGGTAAGTCACTGGACCTCAAAGGACCACACCAGTCTATTTTGGATTCTCAACATTAGCAGAGATCGCCCCTGTGTTGTTGTTGTTAAAATCAACCTTGTGTTTACTTTAGTAGATCTCGTACTGCGTTTTTAAACCTCACTAACTGCCATCCATGTTGAAACAGGGTATAAAAACACTATAGGACACAAGAAAGTTGCTATGCATAGGTGAGACGACATTTGCCTTTGTTTGGTCAAAAATCGCTGAATGAGAGAGAGAGGGAAGCCACTGAGATGAAAGTTATTGCGCCTGAAAAGATAGTTCCTTACGTGTGCTGCCTTCCCAGCTTGAATGTTGGCCTGAGGAAGGATTGTGACACAGACGTCACACATTTTCACGTACTTTCTGTAACGTTTTTTGAGTATGGACAAAATGTAAACAAACATGGGGTCATATGGATAAAGCTATTTTGGAAAAAATGGGTGGGCTTTATGTAAACTATACATCAGGACAGCAATATGTCATACAGACCTTCGTTGCCTGTGTTCTGTCTATGAACAGTTACAGTGTAAACAGTCAACACAAGCCAATATAACTTTAATCTGCCACGCCGCGGAGGAGTTGTGTATTCTAACTAGTTGCTTGCCCTAACAACAAAGCAAAAAACAAGAATCAATAATTTATTTAACAGTCTGAAGAAAAAATAACTTTTATTAATCCCCTTGAGGAAAATGATCCTTCAGGTTTCAAATGATAAATGATCTGCCTCTATGGGTCAAAATTTATGTGACTCCAGGGACTTGTAATTTCTTAGCTTGCGTGCTGTGTAAATTCATTTGATTGAAATGAATAAATTCACTTACAAGTAATTTCACATAGACATAACTACTACTCATCTTCTGGAGTGAGGTCATTTATATCGCCTTTTTATATTACTGTGATTCTGTTCAGAACCAGCTGCAAAAAAAAAAAAAATTAACAATAAGAGAATGATTACATTGAACTGTATTGAAACAGAGGAGGTAAAGCTCGTGTGTTGGACGTTGCACCGCTCATTTGTTTTTCAGAAGCTGGACTGACGGGCATGCTACCTTACGAATGTAGCTATGACAGTCGTCAGAGCCTGGTGAGGGTACAGTGCTAAAAATAGATGTCAGGGTATGATACCTCTTGCCACTGCATGGGGTCATTGCACCAGCTTGATGCTGGGAGACTGAATGGACATGCTTAAAAATTGATCAAATTTATTTATTTTTATCTATTTTGTACGTTCTCTAGCAGGCAGAGTGGATATATATGAACTAGAAGTGGTGTCTTTGGATCATTTTTCAACTATTTTACCACTTATTGTGTTTCATTTGTGTCGTTTTAGACGGCAGTTTTACATTAAAGCCACACTACGTAACTTTTACTGTGACCCACTGCTTTGAAAGACAAAACTTAACCATGCACGTTAATGCATCACACAAAACAGCAATTTTAGTAAAATCAGGTCATAATTTACAGAGAAAGTGTCCTCTGGTTTTCCCTCTGATGTTCGACGACTGCTTTGTTTGTCTGCAGCCTTTTATTTTAGCGGGGCTGTCACCAGCAAGGACCTGGTGCTGCACTTGCAGCTTCGGTCTGCAGGAAGCGTACATGGTGCTTTCAGGAACCTCTGTGAATTACAGAGTTGAGGCAGAGCAGTCGTACGACATCATCTCCATAAAATATGACCCGGTTTCACTCAAATTGTTGTTTTATGCGATGTATGAACGTTCATTGTTAAGTTTCGTTTTTCGAAGCAGTGGGTCTCGGTCAAAGTTACATAGTGTTGCTTTAAAGTCAGGGGCAAGTTTGCTTTGTTTTCCACATACAAGGGGCGGGACTGTGTCAAAGTTTAAGTTCCCAGATAGTCTGATGTATGAGGCTGGTGTTGACAAAAAACAATCAATGGCATGTAGTAACACTGGTTTGGTCCTTTAAATGGCTTCTCTACCATACAGAGCCAAAGTCTCACCCCATTTGTAGGATAGTCTCCATTTTCACAGTGCAGTTTTGTACTCATTTCTCTTTTTTCTCTTATTAAAAACAAAAAGTGAGTACGATTATCAACAACTTGTAAAATCGAAACCAAGTGGATATCATAAGAATTTTTAGCATTCTGGAACTACAAATATATCAAAAAAGATTAGTGCAAACTCTCTTTCTGAGTGGTAACAAAATCATCCCTCATGCTTCAGCTTTTCATGGCCAGACATTGTGTAACAAAGACTAGTGGAACAGAGAGTACCACAGAGTTGAGTCACGACCTCAACTCTCTCAGCTATTTAATCAGAATTGAGTTTACGGCTCGGAAATTAACAGGAAACAGCAGGAGGCACATTTACTTCCTGTCAACCTCTGTTATCAACAGACATGGCTACGGAAAATGAAATTTGAGCTCTTTATAATGCTCATTGTTTGAAACTCTAATTACAACATTATCTCTTCGACCTGTTTGGGTGGAAGTATTATTATGAAGCACAGCCACAAGTTTGTGGATGCACCAGGCTAATAGAAGGTGTGAATAAGCTTGTGATATTTGTGTGTCTCCGGCCACAGCTCTGCTGGGCAGTGCTATAAATAGAATATTGCCTGTACTTGCCTTGTTAACATGCAGTAAAACATGATGCTAAAGTGGAGGGACAGCAGTCCAGTCTTCAGGCTGTCTTGTGCCCACTGCATCACATGGTTACGCTCAGCAAGTAGGCCAAACAACTGTATGTGATGTTCCTGTTGATTTGACTAATTGAATCTCTGGGCTCCAAACTAGACTGTCAGTGTTTTATCCATGAGACGTTACAAATAACATCTGTCATCTCTGACCCCGAGTGAGCACAGTCTGACCCTGTGTTATTAGCCTTTGAACCCAAAGCACCAAATGTTGCACCCGGGCCATCACGTGTAATCACAGAGAACCTTTAACCCAGTGTTACATGGCGATGTGTTAAACGAACACTTCCTTCAGCTTAGGGTTTCGGGCCTGCATTGACCTTGTAATTTAATAGCAGTGATTTTACCCATTTTCCATTTTCAGTTATCTCGCGCTGCATGAGTGTGTGCGTCCTGCGGGCTCTGGCTCAGAGGGTTTCTGTGTACAATGTAGTGAGAAGTTACCTCTGTTTACTGAAACGCATCAGGCAGTCAGTAATAAATAGGCTGGTTGGAGGATGATTTCAGAGGATTATGACACTAATCTCTCCCTAACAGGACACCTCTCCCCCTCCCCTCCATGCTTCTTAGCCATGACCATGTTTTTCCATTTTCTACATTGGCCTCTCCCTCTATTTTAGTGTCTCAC
>JAQFJA010000024.1:11070311-11082681 GCA_029874485.1 Naso brachycentron
ACTGATCAAGGTGAGTTGAACAGCCCCAGAGTGGATAAAAGATGAAGCTACGAAAAGCTCTCTGCACACACATAGTAGATCACCTAGACAGCGTGAGTCACAGCCCAGCCAAAGATTTGTCAAACCTCACACACTGCTAAAATAGATTAGTTTTCTCAGAATGGACTGAATGGATCCTTAGTGTGCCTTCCACTCTTAAAACAAACTCTAAAAATGGCTTTGGTACACTTGAAGGGCTTGAAATTGAATAGCTGTTCTTTAATTCTACTTTAAATGACCACAACATTTTTAATCTCTCACTCTTGTCAGACAGATTTATCTCTACTTTTTACATTCACAATATCATAATTCTGCTGCTGGGCTATTGAAAAAAATTGCCTGAAGGAAGGTCTGATTCTCACACAGGAGGATTACGAGCAGTGTAGTACCTGCTGCTGCTGGTTGTAGCTCTCTCTGTTCGCTTGGTAGCTGACATGTCTGAGGGTGTTTCCTGAGGTCCTGCTTCTGTCCGTTCAAGGTTTAAAATAGTCTCTTCAACTTTATGATCTCCTTCAATGTGGATCAGCGGCACATCTCTGGGGCCCCTCACACGGGGGGCACTGCTGTCACTAGACCCCGATGCTACTCCAGCACCAGTTTGCTCCTGACTGGACCTGCTTCGACCACAGCTTAGATGAGACTGTTTGAACCCCCTCCTTCTTTCACCAACAGGCATGTGCGGCTGTGCAACTGACCCGGAGGGGCTCCCCGCTACATCTTGGTGGCCCCCCAGTGCAGATTTGCCAACATCTACAATGTCAGCTGCCAGGCGATTGGCAAACTGCTTCACATGGGGCTGGGAGTCTCCTGCAGCCTCCAGCTCAATACTGTCCTCTGGATCAGAAATGATCTTGTTTTTTCTCATCAGTGACTCGATGGAGCTTGACCAGGTCTCGTGAATCAGCATATCAGTAATCTGGTCGGTCTTGCCCCTTTGATAGAGGCAGGAGTCTGACTTACACAGTCCTGTGGCTGACACTGAGTTGGTGGGAAAGATATTCAGAGTGTCTCCATGTACATTGCGGGCAAATCCGTCAAAAGAGTTGGCTTTGATGGGTGAGTTGACAGTCAGTCGGGAGTCTGAGGAGCGCCGATCTGGGACAGAGGACTGTCGTATACAGAAGGGTGTTCTAGGAGAAGGCGGGAACAAGCTGTTGCTCCACTCTTTAGTCTTGGCAATGCCATACTCTTTGTTTTCCTTATCCATGTCACGAAGCATAAATCTATAGAACTCCTCTGTGATGCTCTCTGTGCTGGACTGTTTGGACAGGCAGGATGAGGTCCTGACATTAAGGTGACCATTTTTCTTTGATGCAGCCTGTTGCACAGCTGCAGCCAGGATGCTGCTGGCATTTTTTCCCGCGTAGTAATCCAGCAGGAGGTCAAAGCCCCTGCCCTCAGTCTCCATCTGGTTAACCATGAACCGTGAGAACTCATCTGTGATGCTCTCACAGCTGGACTGTTTAGAGATTGAGCTACCACGGCTCAAGTTCTGACCTAACCGACTGCCAAGGCCCAGGGTGTTGGGTGTGCCTGAGGGGTCTGCGTCTTCTTCTGGAATGCTCTCATAACTAGATGCCTTCCCGCGGGTCCACCGCTCACATTGCAACCTGCTGCGAGGCTGGCCTGCTTTGGAGGTATCCACCACATTAAGCTCAGGGCAATTCATGATCCTGGCTGTGACTTCAGAGGCAAAGAGGGCAAACGGGTCCTGGGGTTCATCGAGGTTGACTGATTCATCCACCACCCGGTTAACCAGTCGCTCCATCAGCTCCGGTTGTTCCTCCGTTTTCCTCTTGATCTCACTGAGGCGTGGCGCCCGATGTTTCTTAGAGGCAGCATTGTTACTCTGACCCTCTTTTCTCCTCAGGGCTGTGCGGCAAGCAGGAATCAAGTAAGCTTCTGGCCCCTCAGTCGACATCCCTTTTAATGCACAGAACCAGGGTTGTTTCCCAGTGGAGTTCTCCAGGCAGATGGCCGCAAGTTCTGTAGCCATAGACACGACTGTAGCAGCCAAATCATCAGCATAGCAGGTAATAGGTGTCCTGGACTCTGAATCCATTCTCAAAGAGAGCAGAGAGCTGCAAGAGTTGAGAGAGGACTGGGGTGTGAGGGAGGACTGTCTGCTGTCACTGCTGGTCATTAGTCGTCCCCTCTTTTCTGTGCTATGAGCAGGGATTTCACTCCAAGGTTCTCTGATGGCACCACTGCTCTGCTGGATTTGCTGGTGATCAGTGAAGTCCTTTGCAGGCAGGGAGACAGACTGACTTTGTCTGTATGATGACAGCTGCTGCTGCTCTTTGCTGGGTGTTGTGGAGAAAGATACAAAGAGATCACTTTCCTCAAATGCATATTTCTCCTTCAGCCCAGGAAACATGGTAAGCTTATCTGTGCAGTGTGGCATACTGCTGTGGTTCTCACTATTAGTGGACTGGTTTCGGCCCACTAAGCATTGCAATTGACTTAATGGATCCCTGCTCCCCTTGGTTGCAGCAGGCTCCCGAGCACAAGTATCACCTCCTTGCACTTCAAATGACGATTGATCACATTCAGAGATGTAACTGATTTTCTTCTGCGTCAAGCAAAGGATATCAAACAGCAAATTGTTTACACTGTCCTGCAGAAAAAACTGGAGGTTTGGTGCATCTTTTCCAGTACCCTCCAGTTCTTTTTTCTTTTTCGCTTTCTCTAAAGCATGCTTGAATAGGCTATCTGCCACCTCCTTTATTAAGTCATCCACCTCTCTTTCATCCATGAAGGCTTTTTTTGGACATGTAATACCATCTACAATCTTGCTATGCGTGGCCTCCAGCAGGTGGGCTACACTCCTATAGCCTTGGGGCTGAGTCAGCACCTCAGCTGCTTCCCTGTGCAGGACCTCAGCAATGTTGGCACGGAAGGCCTCAACGCTGGTCCCCTCTGCCACACTACAGTGCAGTGTGAAGGCTGTAGAGGCCTCTGCAGCAGACATAAGACCACGGGACGCTGTGTAGGCTTCAGTGGAATCCACGTCAGAGTCACAGCACTCCCCTGACTCCTCTGTTAGCTCCACAGCTGCTACAGCACCAGCTACCTGAGCCATGCCACACATGGCTGAGGAGAAGGAGTAGTCACCTCTCTCCTCTGCTTCCTGCAGCTCCTCCTCTGTTTCTTCCTCTGAAGCTGATTCCATGGCAAGCTGCTCCGTCAGCTGTGGAGTGGTAATGGTGCCAATGACACTAGCAGCACAGGCCAAAGCTACCTCTACATGTTTAGATGGTTGTCCTCCACTGTGGTGGGGAATGTGTGCCGGTGTCCCATTTTCGGGCATCTCTCTGGCTTTGGCAGTGATTTCCTGGTCAGGCACGTGAGACACCTGGGTCTCTGGCCATTCTACAGCCCCTTCAGAACTGTCTGGGCTTTGAACTATAACAATCTTAGGGAGTTCAAAAGAGCAGGTGCGCTGCTGGGAAGGCTCTCTGGTCTTTGAAGGACCAGTGGATTTGAGAGGGTGACTAGAGAGAGACACACTGACAGCTGCCTCAGACACAAAAGAGGTTTCATCTTGAGAGAGGCGTATGAAGGCATCTTGCAGTACTGACTCGGCCAGATTGGTGGCATAGTGACCAGCTGATTCCTTCGTGTGGAGGCTTGCTCGCTGATGTGCTTTCCTTTTCACCTCAGCATCATTCCTGTTCTGATGATGAGCCAGCTGTCCCCTCTGACATGCAAGTCTGACACACTGTTTCTGTGCAACCTCTACCATGCTCTCAGCCAAGTCACCACTCTCTGGTTCTGTGAAGACATAGCGAAAAACAGAGAAAGACAGGGCATGAAAAATGTCCACACTGATTACAAAGCAACTCCATCAGTTTCCAAAATGTCACAGCAAGAGTAGAATATTACCCTGTTTTACCCTCCACTAAACACTGGAGCTGATTTAAATTTTGAATGTCCCATTCAATTCACCCTTGAAGAAAAATACAGAATATTTCCATCTAACACATTTCAATTATCACCAGTGTAATAAAAAGCAATAATTACACTTCTTACTTGTAGTACATATACCCAGTTGGTACAAAAATCTTTTAGTTCTTGCTACACAACTGCTCAAATAGTTTTACTGCAACCTCAGGAGGAAATGCAGAGTTTATGCTACTCAACAAGCTGTATTGTATTTTTTAAAAGTTGGTGTCTACTCAATAAAAGACAAATATGACTTGACTAATGTTCCCAGTATTGAATAGTGAATTTTTGTTTGATGTCAGCATAACGCCAGACATATTCTCTAACGTTGTCGAGGTGGCGTTTCATTATATTTTGCTTTGCAATGAAAGACTTTTGCTGGCCTTCAAATTCTACAGAATCTATGTGAGATAAGACATTTAATAAGACTTTTATCACTTCTGTTGTTATCATCATTTGGTACACTGAGACATAATAACAATGAGCCAGTCATAATTCAACATGAAAACCACTTCAGCACCTTCCAAACACAGTAGAAAACAAACTATCTAGTTGGCTGTTCAGCATCTTGTTTCTAATACAGGTCTAAACATGTCGATACTATAGTTGCAAAGACTAAGTGCTATGACCATGGATGCAGATGAGTGTCATTAGTGTAATCAAATCAAAATGTGTTTTTGAACACTGACCCACAGTGTGTGGCTGAAAATTTTATCTAAAATTTTATCTTTGAATCGACAGCAATGCATGCTGACTTAAGCTGCAAGTGAATGCAAATGCATGACAGGAATACTGCGAGACTGTTTAGGCTGTATAGTGCCACATGTAGGCAGATGTGGGATGAAACCTTTAACCCCTTTGCTGTTGTACACTCGGTCAAATAGAGGACAGAACTCTGCCTTTACTACTGCATTCAGGCATGGCAGATTAAGTGAACATTTCTCATGAATGCTCACCATTAATGCATATAAACTAAATACTCTACATAAATGCCTTTTTTTTTCTTTAAATTGTGACTGTTCACGATTGAAGTCACAATCTATTCAAATGAACTATCATTACTTTTTGAAAATTTATATTTTTATCTTGATCTAAATACAGACAGAAACAAATATGATACTTTTTTTTTCCCCTCTGGGATCAAAAACAAAAAACAAAAAACACTACACAGTAATTTGCTCACTGGATTTGCTTTCCCTAAGTTTTCATCATCTGAGATATTGTGCCATCAAAAGCCAAAATTACACTTTCCATGTTGCAAGTGTATGAGGGTCTGTGAAGAAATGTACAATAGATTTTTTCAACAAAAGGTAAACACGTAGGCTCTCTGCTGTTGTGACTGCAAGGACTTCTCAAGAGTTGTCCATGTAGCTACTACAAGCAAATCCTGTAGAAAGCGATGTACTAAACATGTATGAAACATGTTCTCCAAGTGGACTTCAGAAAGTAGTATAAACAGAGCTTTAACATGTACAAGGTCATAGAAAGTATAAAGCCTAGACAGCTGCAGTAACTGTATTGATAAATCCATTGCTCTGTTTGTGAAGCTGAGGTAACTGTCAGATTTGAAACGGCATCTTTTTCTCTCCGTCCTTTCCTTCCATCAGTTTTGTCTTGAATTCACAATGTTCTCAGAACTATAGGCTATATTTATTCCACAAAAACAAAACCTCATTGATGGAGGCAATGACACTCACCATTTCTGAAGCCATCATCTTCACTTTCATCACCAAGGTGCTCTGAGGCAGTCAGGAAGTCTTCTTCTATGGATGAGATGGAGCGATTGGTGTCGTCATCGACCCGCTGACCTGCTGCTCGGCCCTGCTGAAGCTGTCGCTCTTTTCCCCACTGCAGACCAATCAGGAACTTGTTGATATCAAAGATGATGCTGCTTGGCTGAGTGGAGCTTCTCTGGTCTGAACACTGGACCAGACACACACCTGTACTTCTCTGCTGCTGCTGTCCACCCTGAATGAAACATGTACAGAAAGTTATTAACGCACACACACACCATGTATTTACAAAGTTCTACATACACACACACAAAGGTACACACCAATAATGCAAAAACACAAAGTGGACAACACGTTAATTACAAGAGCATATTATTAACAAATAAACCTTCTCACTCAGTGAGTTTATGTGGCATTACTGCATGTTTTTCTTCCTTTTAATTGTAATAGAATTAACTCCTTGGGCCTGTTCATGCAAGTTTAATTGTCTGTGGAGACTCCTCAGGCTGTATATTGATTTTAACAGTGGTTTGATACAATGATGGATTTGGGGAGCATCAGAAAGTCTAAGAGGGTCAATGCCTCGAAGGGAACATCATATTTAAAGATTAATTCCAATTAAAGGCGAAAGGGACATTAAATAGCTGTTATAGTGTGGCTGTGTATTTTTTATATCTGATTAAACTTTCAAAAAATCATCCATCATCCATCATCCTCTACCTGAAACTGTTATTTTCTGCACATGCAAATACTGGTTTTCTGTCTAACACACAGTTCTTTGCCTAGGAAAACGAGGAAATGCTTTATTGGACTGAATGGGGGAAAATTACTAGATAAAATGAAAGCACTTCCTCTTGTGGATTTTTTCCAAACACAAAAAAATCAAATCTAATCACACAAAATTACAGTACAGAAGAACAGCTTCCACACACTCCAGGCCAATTATTTCAAAGGCTGATAATACTAACACTGATCTGAAGACATGACCTCACACTCACCTGAGAAAGGGGCTGTGGGCGTGTTTGGCAAGTGTCTGAGGCTTCTAGGCCACCAAGCAGTAGGATCTCATTTTCTTTGGGCTGGTGGACGGTCAGCAACTCGACAAGCTTTGGCAAGTCTGCAGACACTGATGCCAATTTCTGCAGGAGACATGCCGAGCACAGACACAGTGCTAGATGATCAAAAAAAAGAGCTTTTTCCTCAAGCAACTTCAAAACTGAACATGTGTTTTCTGTGGTTCCAACTCAGAGACATATAATTATAAAATCTGAGAACTTCTGAACAATGTGGAATGATTATTGATCGCCCACCGCTGCCACCACCAGCTGCAAAAGGCTGCTACATTTGCATATTATCTAAACAAATCAACCCTCTAATTCTGGGTAATGATTTTGACTCCATGGCAACTGAGCCTATGTTTATATTTGAAATACAATGAACAGAGTTCCTGGGAGACAAAGTGGGTGGGAAAGAAAAGGGGCTCATGCTGGGGGAAAAGACTCAGTGTGGACCTGGACTCTGCTCACCTTGATGCTTTTGTCATCACGACAGTTTGTTTTCTGAGGGTCAACGTTGACAAAACAGATCTGAGAAAGACAAAGACACAGACAAATCATTAGCAGAGGAGCAAAGGAGTGCAAAGTGTCCCAGACGTCAGAGCATGCAGTGGAAAGGAGGAAATATTTTTCCCCTACGTGACTTTGAAAATATTTCAGTTGAGAGACAGAAGTTCAATTTGGCGTTCCATTGCTGACGTAAGAGGCCTGCAGAGAAAACCTACCGAGGAAGAGACACAAGCCAAAGAGATGGTGGTCATAAAAGATTCTTTTGGGAGAGAGTCCTGTAATTAGTTTACAAGGCGGACAGCCAGACAATTTACTGTTCAATGTGCCACAAAAAAGGTTCAGATGCCGATAAGAGAAGTAGTGGTTTGATTGTTAGGACTGAAAACCTAAACTCGGAAGCCATAAAAGACCACGATTTGTCCAAAAGTGACATCCATATAAAACGAAAGATGTGTATGGGTAACACCTACTGTTGTCAGCTGTGCAGCGGTTATTTGCTTTACCAAGAAGAAACTAGTAGCTCTCAACAGCTTTAATCTGTCAGCTAAACAGATACGTTACAAGCAGCAATTATTCTATGCTAACTTAAAGCTCAAAGGTACTGTTAGTAAGTTACTATTACAACAAAGTTAAATACAGTGTGCGTGTGTGTGTTAATTATTACATTCTTACATTACAATAGCTGTGTTTTTCTCTTGTGTTTCCTGTTGTATGTGCCTGCTGATACAGGCCATAATACTGAAACGATTAACGATGTTCTTAATGTAGCATATTAGCCATTCAGAATACCAAAGATAATTTTTACATATCAACTTCGGGCAAAATTGAAAAAATTACACTAAACCTTTTTCTGTAATATACATGCACAATTATGAGTATATCTTCACATTAGAAAGCACGATTTTCTTCTCGTCTCTCTGAATTCTATACAGGCACAGTTTAGATAGACTGATAGATGTTCATGTCTCTTAGTCAGCTTCCCAACATGCTCCATCCGCCAGGCAGCCAGAAAACCCTGACAAAGGAGAAACACCCACCGGTCTGGATCCAAACAAACTCACGAACAGAGCCCAGAGAGCAAACCCCAGCACGCCCAGGAAGGCAAAGATCCCCCTGTCCCAACTTGCAAACAAGTGCAAGGGAAAAAGTGCCACCCCACCCCACCACAGTACAATAACATAACACAGGCAGGCCCAGTTCTTACACACGTTGTTTTTGAATAAAAAACAGCATCGGTGCATTGACAGAAAAATACAGAGATTACTCAGACGACACAAGCCTGTTTTAGAACAGGTTTCAAGTAAACTAGACAAGATTAGATGGCTGTCATGATAGCCATAATGACTTGTCACATCGTGTTTTAAATCTCTACATACGGCTGCCATTACGGCTCTCAACAATCTGAAGAGGGCCCAGCTGGAGAAGGTATGACTATGCAATTGCCTCATTAGTTGACAGTTCACGTGCATGTGAGTTTGTCTATGAGTGTGTGCATGAGAGAGAGAGAAGGTTAGTATTTTCAAGTTTTAATATTTACCTGATGCTTATATATTGTGGATTTTGTTGCATTGTCCTTTTTGCATACAGTTACAAACTGCCAGCTAAAACAAGAAATTGTCTGGTAAACCAAAAGAAATTAGTTGCCGGTAGATTTTAGACTCCACCTGCCACAGTGGAAGGTTACTTCCAGACCTGGTAACAACTGCATGGCACTGTGTGTCATCAGCAGCCCTTTCTAAGAGGACTCTCTTTTCTCTTCGGGGTTTCTAACAGCATGTGTGAATCAGCCAAGACCTTCTTTCTTTCCACACTCGCTTTTTCTACTACCCCTCTTCCTCTGTCTTCACTTTTTTACTGTTCCTCTGTCACACTCTCTGCTTCCCATCTCACCCACCGTTGTCTCTGGTTGCAGGTTTAATGGTGTGTGATGGAGTCCTCATGTCAGTGCTGGGAGTCTGGGACCATTTACTCGGTTGCGGTTTGATTCTCATGCACACAGCCTCTGATCTAAGTTGGCATGGCCAAGTTGGTCCTGTGTGGCTAAATGGATAAAACCCATCTCCAACAGCATGTGTACTGCAGGACCCTTTGAGGGGCTTTTTGGAAGAAGTGACAGTTTATGTGTCTCATTCAAGAACACACACATTTCTATATATGAAATCGAAATGCCACTGTGCTTGTCATTACCAGTCAAACCTATAGGCTATGTAACATGATTCACTAAGGCGCTCTTGAGCTTTTCAATGCAAAACACGCACAGGTGGGATCCTGCTGGCTCTTTTTTTACCTCTACCATCTCAATATTCCATCTGCCTGCTGCTCTCTTCCTCCTTTCTCTCGTCTCTACACCTGCTAAAAATATATGTAGTTTCAAATAATCACATCTTGACACACAACACTTTGAAATTATTTCCCTTGAACTACCTGAGGTGCGCTATTCATTCTGCTAGGCTTCAGCACTTTGAGATAGTATATGTTTTTCATGCTTTTCATCTTTTTTTGTGTATCTGTGTTGTATTCAGTGAGATTTATTCCAAGAATGTCAAGTCAAGGTATACAGGCCAACAAAATGGCTGTGTAACGATCCAAATAATGTCATGTTATAGAGTGAAGCAAAAGACTGCTGCAACAAATAGGTCAAGATACTGATGAGTTTATACTGGCTGCATAAATAAGGCTGTTTTTTTTGCTTTATTATGTGTTAAAGTTAGGGTAGACAGTTTATCTTCATCATCTCTCCCTGACTCTGTATTCAGGCTTAGCTCTATATTCAGACTATCAAAGGGTATTTTTGGCACAGTAATTTCAGAGAGCACATTTCTACTAGCTGCTCTAAGCTGCACTTCATAGCAACAGGTGACGTCGCTACAAGCTGACTGCAGTTTAAACAAATGATGTGCCTTAAGTTCTAAAACTGGACTTTGCTGACAACAGTGTCTGTAGGTGGTCCCATAGGCCGGGTTGGGTCAAGCCGAGACGGACCAGTTTTCCCTGCTGCAACTTTCCTTGCAACCATTTTGTCTCCTTGTGAATCTTTGGTGCAAACTGGACTTAAAAAGAGAGAGTGTCAACAAATGAAATAAAACGCAAGTGAGAGCAAAAACAGGGAGGGGAAGGTGCTGCAGAGTTGCTTCCCAAGGAGTCTCATGCTACAGCTAGCTTGATTTCCAAATGTTGCCTACCCCAGCTTTACAAAGACAGTATGGGTTAGCTTCAGTAAAGGCTGATATGAAGCAGGGAGCAACAGAAACTGTCTGCAAAGCCCGATCAGATGAGCCCAAACGTCCTTCAGCTGAAGCTGTATTGTGGAATGTTCAGAAAAGGCCAATTTCCCCTCTCACCTCCAATCTGGTTTCCTCCAGTCAAACACAGTATTTTCCAAACTATTAAGTCGAATGTGATGAAAATTGCCACTTGAAAATGAAGTCAGTCAAGTATAAAAAATGTGAAGTCAATGACAGCTGACAATGATGGAATATTTGAAAAGCTTTACCTTTCTCACCCTGATAAGAGGGTGAGAAAGGCAGGAAAGGCTGTGTGTAGTCATTTGGCAAAATACTTACGCTATTGATTCTGTTACTGTTGCAAATTGTAGGCATGAAGATGCAGATAAATGTCTTTAAGTGATAATGTGCTTGGAACAAAGAGCCACCTTATGACTTTTCCTCTACTATAAAGCATGAGCAAGCAATAGCTGATAGCCAATAGCTAATAACAGAATTAGAATTTGTAATCTGACTCCATATTCAGTTTCTACCCTTACCACAGCATGTAAATAAGAGGTTTGGTGCCCTAGCTTAAGGGCGCCTTGGCAGTATTCACTTGTACTAATATTGAAAATCATCCTAGAAAAGTGGGACAACACCTTCCCCTGTCTGCCAACACAGTGGTCGCAGATAAAACACAGTTTGAGGAAAAGTGAGGGGAGTAATCCACGATTTTGACCTTGAAAAGGGTTTAAGCAGTTTAACCCCATCAGATGGTGACAGCCAAGAGGCAGTTGTTCTAATTTTGGGAAGCGGAGGACCATCTCGTCACCTCTGTGTCCATGTGTGAGAAGAGCCCAGGGACACGTTCTGATTCTATCAGTTTTTCTCAGGTTTACTAGATGACACAGACTCATGTCGGTCTGTCTCTGAAGGAATGACCGCGTAAACAACAGAGGAGGAATGTAAAGAGGCAGAGAAGAAAAGATATACAGAAAAGAAGGTTAAGTAATAGTTTCATTTGTGGATAAAATTATTAACACTGAAGCCTAAACTGATACATTAAATGACTTGAATAGTGTTCCATATGTTAGAGTCATAATACTGATAGGAAGGGCATTGATTTTCTTTTATTTTATATTTCTTAGTTGGAAAAAAGAAAAATTTGAAAAATTTAAAACTACGTTTAAACTTAATAACTGTTTTTGGGCCACTTGAGGGCAGCAGAAACAAGCTGTAAATACAAAACTGACATTATGACCTGTCATTCGTTGACAAGGTGAACAGGCAGATACAGAACATAAACATTCATTTGGAGTTTTTGAACAGCTGATGATCTACCATCACTCTTTGTTTAACTCTGTCTTTGGTCTCCACCAACTCGAGAAGGACCAGTCTGGCTTTTTAGCTGCTAGCCTGAATGTTCCTCTGTTTTCAGTCTAGCTAGTCACTAACTTTTGCTGTCTGCTGATGAGCAGGTACCATCTGGTTGTTTTTTACAGCTTTGTGCCAAAACACTTGTCTGCAAGGCTGGAATGGAGGCTATGAATGCGGTGAAAATTAACATAAAAAATATTGAGTTGCTGGCCAGAAAACCAAAATAATGATCTAAAGAATGCTATTAACATTGTAAAGCAATCTGAGGGGAACTGCAGAGTCATGGGTTCATCACAGGCCTGGGCAACAGCTGAAAAACCTGTCACAATAGTGAAGTTTCATATCGGTCAACACTGATAATCATTAGGGATGGGAATTGATAAGACTTTATTGATACCAATGCCATTATTGATTCTGCTTATCAATCTGATTCTTTATCGATTCCTTTATTGATTCCTAAACAGTTTTCTGTGTGGAAAAATGCAGGGCGACACAGGTTCTCAGT
>JAQFJA010000024.1:11144725-11156251 GCA_029874485.1 Naso brachycentron
CACTTTGAGCGCCTCAAAGTTTAAAATCTCTCAACTTTTCAGAAAAAGCCCTGGTGACTTCACTGGTGCTCTTTTCAGTGAGCAGTACATGGCTGTGTTGTGTCATTGTTTCAACTAGTAGTAGATCTGAAGGGACTCGAAGATGGAGGAGAAGCTGGTGTTGGAAGTCTCTGTGTAACTAGAGTTGTACGATATGTCAAAAACTCATAACAGAGAGAAGAAAGCCTGTTTGCGTGATTGTCTTTGTTTGTGTCATGCACCCACGTCCTCCGGGATCCAAGTCTGTTCACTGGAGGCATGTTAGCGGGTCCATTATCATTGTTAAGCTCATCACAAAAAAAAAGAATAAGGGGAAGCATCCTCCATTTGATCTTCATAGTAAAGAAAAGATTTTAAACAGGAAACAGAAAGCAACAGAGCAGTGTTGATCACACAGCGGCCCTTGTCAAGACATTTTTTAACAGATAATTTTAAAAAAAGCAGGTGACCATCACTGCATCACTGACACATCACATGTAAAATTAGTGGTACTCAACATGTTTTATACTTAAATTTAAGATTTCTATAAAAATCTTCTTTATTACATCATGTATGGATGCATATCATGTAATGAGAAGTCTGTGATTGGAGCTGTGTGGTACTGTTGACTACAGGTGAGTAAAGCTCCATTTTTGATGCTTCCTGCTGCATAATAGCATGTATCTACTGCCCCACACAGGTAGGCTATGTTATAATCTATTCTATATTTTATGCTATATATACTTTATTAATTTTATTACCTTTTATGAAATGGGAAAATGAAGTCATTCACAGTAGACATGAAATACTTTAGATTAAATGTGTTTAAAGTAAGTGCAAAAAAATAGTTTGTAGAATGCTGAAAATTTGACCTGAAGAGAGAATACGCTAACCCTTTCTTTTACGGTACAGTAACTACTGGGTATTTATCCAGTAGTTACTGGGTAAATACCCAGTAACTAGATGGTAACAAAAATATATCATGTGTTACATGGTAATATACCTGAACCTACATGGTACAAGTTTGTGTTTATTTACCAATGTGGTGAGTTACCTACTCCAAATTATAGATGCAAGAACATGGTAATTACATGGAAACAAACAAGGCTTTCTTTTACAGTACAGTTTTAATTTACTTACTGGGTAAATTATCATGTGTTACATAGTAATATACCTGAACCTACATGGTACAAGTTTGTAGTAGTTACTGGGTAAATACCCAGTAGTTACTGTATCGTAAAAGAAAGGGTTACCAAGAAGGTAAATCTTATTCATACTTTTGTTTGACATCACTCTTGTTGTGAAAAGAAAGGCAAAGTAGATGGTCACAGCATCACCAGACTGATTATATCTATAACCTCCTGCAGAGACTTTTGCCAACTTTCCTGTGGAGCTTCTTCAGTCTTTGAGAATTTATTTGGTAATAAAGGGCAGAGACATAATTTATGCAAAGTACAATCAAAGACATTCATCACAAACTGTAAAGCAGACATAGGGAATGATGGAGTAGTGCTCACTGAATACTAGTAAACCTGGTTGAAAATACAATAAGCTTCATAACAAAAAACTGTTAAAATTTGCGTTGTCAACACAGCAAGACTTTTATTTAGCGTCTTGTTCAGTAGCTGAGGTTGTGACTGTACAGTGACCATTGTAGGACAACTCGTCTGATTGTGGTTGTCAAATACTTGTGTTTTGACTTTGATCATGCAAAACAAAATCTGAATCTTTCTTGTTGTCTCTTGTTTGCTACAGAGATTTCTATTCACTTATAACGATGCTTAGCAAAAATTCTATCTTGCCTCTGAAACCTAAAGCGGGGTCAGTGTCGATGTTTGCGCTGTTGTGGCCTCAGGTGCAGACAATCTCGTTTCTTGTTTCATGAGAAAGAATGAAAACATGGCAGCAACACAATAACATGTCTGATATTTGTTCTATAAATGACTCTATTGCTGTATAGTGTAATGGTGTTTGCCTGCATAAATGTCTTCGTCGTCGTGTGTCTGTGTGTATGAGGTAAACCAGAGGGGAGCCAGTCAAAGCCATACATTAGCATTACCCACAAATCAATAGGCCTCTGTCTCCTGTTGCGAGGCGACTGAAGTACTGATATTACTGATAGTGGAGTCTCCCCTGGATACTGAGCACTGTACACTCCAGGGACGGTGTGTGTATGAAAAACTACACACACAGACACACACACACACAAACACACATCTTCTGTCATTTCATTTTTGTACAGGCATATCTAATGCATCTTATGGCGGTTCTACACAGAGATGCTATATATATTCTGTATGCAGAGATGCTTTTTGTCTAGTTGTTGGCTGATTGCATCTGTATGCTCCAGCCTCACGTGATCCGCTCTGATACATGTACAAGCAGTAAATCATGCCAGCACGCATTACACCCGACTGCAAGTGAATATGGCAAATAGCTACAGCTATATTTATACCCTAGTTGCATTATGTATGTGTATGTAAGTCTCTGTTCAAAGTGCTGTGTGCAATGTCACGTTTCGAAGTCTAAATGCACTAGAAAGAGAAAAGCTGCAGCGGGCGGCAAAGAAAAAGAATTTTCCCCACGTCTTTTGACACAAAGCAGATCAAATCCATTTGATCTCTGAAAATACAGTGTAATTAACTGCTGTAATTAGGGACGGCACAGATGACAGGTTGTAAGATAAAAGGGAAGAAGGGCAAAGCGGGCGTAAACGAGGGGAACCACCATGTAGAAAAAATGAAGGAGAATGAGAGCAACAAATGCAGACAGAAGAGAAGACAGAAATCTGAAAAGCAGTGACATATGGTAATTACACTGATGCAACATTCATGCTCCTTTAGTTGAAAAGCTGCAGCAATTAAATGTAAATCTCCTAGTTTATTTTAGAGGACGTGTCTGATTCACGCTTTTTAAAATTGAACACTTGCACAGTATATAAATTGATGCATCTAGGTGTCTCCCCCTGGAGACCCTCCTGCTCTTTCTCTTTCCCTTTTTGCTGTTATTTGATGCCAGAGTACCATCAATATAATCTCGCTGAAGTGAGAAAGGTGACCCTAATGGAAAAAACAAAATTAAATGATGGCACTCTGTGGAAAATAATGCGCCTGAACCCCTTAATGCATTTAGTTTTGGCTGGCCATCACGAATTTTGTCATTAATATCATGACCATTATCTTCATGATATAGCCTAATGCATTACAGTGCACCTGTTTCCCATACCAGCCCATTAAACTCAACTCATATCTGTGTTTCATTAGACTTGCACAGGAACATTACACTAATGTGTCGAAAGCTTAAGTATAAATGTGCCATGAAAGGATTAGCCAAAACATGTATTCTTGTCTGGTTGTCCTTTTCAGTTAGATTAGATTAAATTACTAGTTTCTAAATTGATTTTTTTTTTCCCCACAAATTTTAGTTTTTGTGAAATAAACTGAGGGATAAAAAACACCGTGTAGAAGAAGAATACCCTGATATGTCCTCTGAGATTCCCTCCTTGGAGAAAGAATCCTTTCAATGAAATGAAGTGAGTTGGAGCTCCAACCAGTCACAACTCCACGGTATTCATAAAGTCTAACAAACTACAGGAAGCCATACTAGGCCACGTGCAGATCAGAGACTACTACTTCATTATTTGTCTGTCCATCAACACCTTCATCAAAGCAACACAATAGCATGCAATCCTAGCTAAATTACACTCTATTTATAGCTGACTATTGTAGAAGCCTCATCACAAACAGCCTTCCAATGTAACTATGAACAAGGTTACGTCAAATGAAAACATTTACACAGAGAATATGTATTAAGGTTAATAAAGCCTCTCTTTTCCTTGTTTTGATGATAGTGTCTCAATTTGTGTCTCCTTTGGTATGTGACACAAAGAGAGAGAGAAAAAAAACCCAGAAGATATGAAAAATGCCCTATTTCTGTATCGTGGCTGACTCATCAATTGTGTGAGTATTTAGCTGGGGAGATAAAACTGTCAGTAAGACCTCAAGTGAGTTTGCGCTCCACAAGGGGGGAGGGCTCGGCTTTTGTTCTATTATTTCTTGAAACAGTGTGATCACGCTTATTGTCTGATCTGCAAACCAGACTCCCTGTATCACTGTTCGACTTCACAACAGACACACTCGCACACACACACACATACAGAGGCTGTGACAGCTAACAGCTGGAGATGACAGAATAAAACATGACTACATGCAAATGAGGAGCATGTTTGTGAATAAAGTATGTGTGAAAAAAGCAAGAAAGAAAGAGAGCGAGAGTGCCATCATTTAAAGTGATTAACTGTATTTAGCGGATATGTGTATGTGCAAGTATAATATGGGTATAGGAATGTCAGCGATGCTCAGCATGTCCGTGTGCGACTTCGTCTCCAGTAAAATACATTTATAAAGCACATATTCCATTTTGCTTTGCCAAAAACACGTTGAACAACCTATCATCTGAATTAACCAATTGCCTGACATTTTAAGAAATGCTCTTATTTGTTTTCTTGCAGTTGTTTAGATGAGACAATCGATATCACTCTCATGTCTGTATGGTAAATATCAAGCTCCAGCCTACAGCTGGTTAGCTTAGCCACGCATAAAGACTGGAAACAGCAATGCCAATCATGCTTTATTTTGCTTCATTTTATCACCCTATCAAACTCTCAGCAAAAAGTAAAAAGTAAATTTCCCCAGATTTCAAATTATTTACATTTTTTGAACTATACTTAAGCTTGTTTTTGCAATATATGTCCAAAAAAGTCAACATGTTCTGCTTGCTTTGCTTTAAGGAACTAAAACATTAAAATGCTAATTATGCTAGAGAGTGGATATCGCAAATCAAATGAAATATGTTGAACTTTTTGCATTGTGCAAGAATTGCAAGATAAACATTTTATGTTGGTAGTCGATGTTTTTACGATTTTATTTATATTAAACTTTCCTTGTTGTACTATAAAAAAATTAACCTGGGTGGCATTTTGTTCAATACAAAACACATTGGCTACTTCATATTTTACAGTAACTCAGACATGCTGCCCACAAAAGGGAAAACTGTATCGGATCCACAAATTCACACATAACAGTAAATTCTGTTCCAAGGTCAGATTCAAATCCAAATCTTTCTATCTGAAAATTAGTTTGCCTTGTAGACTTGATTTTCATCACTGGTTCTATCACAGTTTATAATCTACTCAATCATAGTCATTATGCTCTAAAGAATGATTAGCGTAGCAAGACCTGAGGGAGAGAGACAGACAGAGAGAGACAGAAAAGGGTCACAGACAGCAGAGAGCAGCAGATGCAAAGGGAGAAACAAACCAAGAGCATCTGTCGACTTTGCTCCCGGCGGAAGAATGTTTGTCACCACAAGCTGCTCAATATGAAGCTAGGAGCCAATTACAGTTAATGGTAAAACTAAGCATATGTTGAGATTACATTGCTCTTCGATTCCTTCCTCGGAGGCAGAAGCAGAGACAGAAATTACTTTACGGTCCGCCTGACCCAAGCACACACTCCTCTGAAAGTTTACCTGTACTCCACGGGTCACTTGGTACACTCTTGAAAAAACTGCCTGATATCGAGCCATGAAGCATAATAATCAAGACCACTGCAGCCTACAGCAAGAAGTACATCGACTGAATTAATTGAACTTGTCGACAGCCGAGAAGAATTTATAACATCTTTGCATTGCTCAAATCTCACTTTTGCTTTAATTAAACAAATGTATTAGGCTAGGACAAGTCAGGCACTGAAGGTAGTTTCACTGCATACTTTAATTGCTTGTCTGATTAATTGATCGTTCAGCTGCATTTAAACACAGCCACTGTTTATTAATTTGCTAAGCAATAAACTGCTCATCAGATGCATCATGCAATCATTACAAAGTGGGCATGAGAGGCACAACAGGACGCTAATTGAGATACGCAACAACAAGAATGCATGCAAGTGATATGCAGGGAGTCACTGAATAGAGAAGCCCCAAGGCTACTACACACAGACAAAGGAATTATGTAAAGATATGCTGAAACTGTTTCTAATGAATTTTGATTGTCACTTTTACAGCTATTTAACTTTTCAAAGTTTAACAATGGTTCTGAGTCTAGGGATGGGTCAGATTACTTCAGTACTCGAGTACTCGTTGTTAATGTCATTATTCGAGTATCATTTGTTGCATTAAACTTGCATACTATAGAAATACTTGTTTGATGTTTAATTACATGTGCGTAAGCACAAGCAGAAACCTGCAGAGACAGTCAACAAAGTCTCATCATATCATTACTAGCCCTTCTGGCACACGTCGCTGTGATGATACTTGAGCAGAGAAGATTACCCTGGCGTAATGACAATGTGTGACTGCAGATATCCTCTCATTAAGTTTTGTGTAAGCAGAAGGCTTCCATGAGCTGATGACATTTGTCAAGTCGGAGTAATGCAACAAGCCACCATCACGGCCAACAATAGCTCTAAGAGTGGAAAAGATGTATAAAAGCACAGCGGAACTGAGTGCTGACAGGGTAACAAGGTACAACAAGGTAGCTATTACTGTTACTTCAATTGTTGGCTATTTAGTTACATAAATGTGAAAGTAATTGATAGTAAGGTCCTCTTACAGACCTATAGCCTACTCTTCACTTAGCTTAACATTGGTTGCACTTCTTAATTACCTCAGAAGATGGACACAAAAAAAAAAAACACTGATTGAAAAATAATTATCGGGCTTGTTTTTGTTCATTTCAGGTTAAAAATAAGTTTAAAGCAGAGCTGAATCTCAGTGCTGCTGTAAAAGCTGTCTTTTTTTGAGATCAAGTTTGTGTTTGTTTGAACTAGCACTGCAACATGGGTACATAATTGCAGGAACTGCAATTACAGAAAGGGCTGTTGCAATTTCAGTCAGTAAAAGATCTGACCTTTAGCCAAGATTTTTCCATTTACGGTTCCAAACTCATAACGCTCCCTTAAATGGCCTATTCAGATGGTTCAGTGTCGTGATGATCTGTTTGCTAGTTGTCCTCATTTTGCATTTAGTGATAAGAACAACAGTAATCCAGGAGCAACAAGGAAGCAAGCCCAGAGCATTTTGTTTCAACAGATCACTACAGACTTTGTTCAGACAGTAGTTTGAAATATAAATACAACGAGACAGACTTGATTGGACCAGAAATTCCACCAACACGTCTTTACTTGGCCAAGCTAATATCAGTGTTGGTCATTTGGTTGGTTTGTCAATCACGTTAACCGAGACAAATTTCTCAACAACTATAAGAAGGATTTACATAAAATGAATAAATGATGAAATGGTAATCTCATGAAATTATACTGACATTTCAAAGATCACCAAATGTGACAAATGATTTTTCCCTTTTATTGCTGTTCAGTTTAATAAGTTATTACGTACAAGATGTTTTAATCATGTTTAAATCATGTTGTTTTATAAAGAAATGCAGCCTGGCGTCATCTCATAGACCACTGACACTGAGTAATGTGTCTTGACAGACTCTCAACACCTCACACTGTAATTAGTCACGATGAGATGCCCAATACAAGTCTGAATAAGGTTAAAAGAGCATAACGAACAATTACAATCAAGAGAGTAATTTTGGTTTTGAAACGGTTGTTGATGAGGGAATGATAGCGAGGCGGAGAACTGACAATAGCACTGACCTTTGAAAAGGCTTTTTTTGGTGTGAAAGGTCTTAATGAGAAAAGGCATTTATATAAAGAAGGTGTGGGATCATACATTTCAAGGGAAATGTAACAAAGGTACATTCACTTATGTACATTACAATCAATTAATAGATACCTGTTCTCAAAGAAAAAAAACCTCCAACAATCTATTTGGTGATGTGTTTCTTTTTATCTCTGCTTGTGCTGAGTTTAGTTTCTCTCCTCTTTGTTGCTCCCTCGTTTGTAATCAGTACCTCTTTATTCTCTTGAGCTTCCTCTCTTCTCACCAATCTTGTCTCCTGCCTGTCTTGTCGGATTGTTTTCTTTGCTCTCCGATGTTCCTCCTGATATCCTTCTTATCTTTTGAAGTTATTCTGTTGCCTCTTAAATGTTGCATTCGCTGTCCTCACCTGTAAGTGAGTTTCTCCACACAATTATCACTTATCTTTTTCTTTCACTTTATTTATTGTGTTTTGTCCCTTTTTTGTCAAAGAAATAACTGGGTGTAGAAAGGTGTAGATGGGGTGTGACCATACCTTCCGTATGCATACAAAAAGACCAATTGCACTTAATGAAATTTCCCATTTTAAGGCATGAGGCACCTTGCATTCAGGTTGTATTACTGCCACCTACTGTGAAACTGAGAATGGAGAGAAAAGTAATTGATTATAAAGGTGTTTCATCATTTACCGTTTTTCCTCCAATAATAGCCGGGGTCTTTATTATCTCAATGGAAGGTGCCAGGCCTTTATTTGAGGCAGGCTTGTATTAGAGGCAGGCCTTTATTTCAAAGGCCAGCTGATAAGTATAAACTGTCATGTAGATCTTTATTGCAGAGGGTTTTATTTTTATAGTCCTTGATTGTATTTATTTTAATTTGCTTCATTGAAAGGTGCTGCATTAATTAATTAAGAACAGGGCTGCATATTGTCAAGAACCTCCTTAGGCTGAGAAATAAAATTACCTGAATCAATAAATAGCCTACAAACACTGTTGAATGTTGATTTCTTCATATGTAGCTAACATAAAAACTAAGAGGGTTTAGTAAATCTGAGGGTATACTTGTAGGGACTTGTTGGCCTATTTAATTCGCAATAAACTACCATTGCCGATATGCACATCAGCCATGCGCTTTCTCAGAACCGCTGCATGTTGACTGCGGGCAGAGATGCTGGTCAAAGATTATTACTGGATGGGAATATTAATTACGTTGGTGAGCAAAAAACTACTAAAAATATTAAGCTTGTTTACCACTGTGTCAAAGTGAGAGGCGCTAACAAGTACCTGTGATGGGGAGGAGCGACATGTTGCAGGACAAAATTCAAAGGAGAGATGACAGAGAAATAACGTTAAGTAAGAATGAGAAATAAAGCGGTGGGTCTGATGTTCTTAACATGATTTGAGCCTTTGACTTTGTCATTAGCTCTCTGTAAATGCAAACATTGGCTGTTCACTCTAAAATAAGTCTGTGGGTGCTATGCAAAACGTGCAGTCAGTTTCATATTCATCTCCATTCATTGTAACGGCTGTTCATATCCCTCATCCCAGAATTAATGTACATCCTCCTTGACTCTATTTTTATCGGCCCAGAACAATGGGAGGTTTTTAAGCTCAAACATGTGCATGTCCATTGTATATTTTTACAAATCAATTTTAGGATTTTCTGAATTGATATTGAATTGGGGTAAAAAATAATCTCAATGCAATGATTAATCAATTTTTTACCCAGCCCTAATTAAGACCAACAAAGTGTTGAAAATAAAAGCATGATTATTGAATTTGAATTAAAGGTGTACAAATGTCACTTTTTGTTTAACTGACATGCTCATGATATAACAGGCATTGGGAGTTTATCAGCCTGTTTATCTCACCTGGCCTGCATCTTTATCTGCATCCCAGCTTTTAACTGAATACTGGTCTATTTTTTTTAAGAAATACTGTTCACAATATGTGTATTATTGACACAATACCAGTATTTGACAATACATACCAATACATGACATTGTCCTCTGTCAACATCAACCACATAAGTTACATAAACCCCACCCATTTTTCCCAAAATAGCTTTATCTATGAGATATCCTGTTTGGTTACATTTTGTCCATATTCAATAACCATTACAGAAAGTACCTGAAAATGCCTGAGGACATTAGTTAACAAGAACGTCTGTGTCAAAACGTCTGTCATGCTAATATTTGAGCTAGAGAGACAGCACTTGTGGGGAACTATTTTTCCAGGTATAATGACTTTTGTCTCCATGGCTTCTCTCTCTCTGTCACTCAGTGATTTTTTGACCACATAAACGCAGACAGTCTCTTTAGAAGGGTTAATTACCTTTGCATAGTGTTTCTGTACCCTGTTTCAATATGAATGACAGTGAAAGGAGTTTAAAAATGCAATCTGAGATCTGCTAGTAGTATTAGAAGTATACACATATGCACATGGTCGAATTTTAACAACATTTGTGCAAGAAAGGGGGGATCTCTGCTAATGATGAGAAGCCAAAAATACACTGGTATGAGCCTTTAAGTATCACAGTTATCATAAAATCCCTTATCTAGGCAGTCAGTAAAAACCTCTGGCTACATGCTGCAATTCCTGCAGTACCTCGATGTCAGCAGTCCATTTCTGTCACATTTGTTGTGCCAGCCTCCTGGTTCAGGAGATGTTCCTTTACAGAAAATAACAAACTATTGTCACTGAATATGAATTGACTTTATTTCTGCAGATTGTTTGAGCCTGTTCCAGCTCGGTGATCTCTTTTTTTTCTGAGCAGGCAAAGACAGGCTTGAAATAACTTCAGAGATACTTTTTCACTCTCCCCTAAAAAAGCACAAGCTCAGTACTTCAGAGAAGGTGAGAGCTTTGAATTTCCTCTGATGCTTTTTTAACACGAATCTAATGTTTTGATTTAGGCGCCATTAACTGTGGGAGCTATTAATAGTGTGTGTCTCTGGGTTGTGTTAGGGGAAAGGATGGAGGCTGCACTTGCAGAGGACGGAGAGGCAGCTGCATTTAATATTACACCCTCCACTCCTGAGGGTCTCAGTCAAATCATACACATGGGCCGTGAAATAAGCAATCTGTAGGGGATCTTTGGAGGCTTCAAGCTTCTGAAGATGCTCCATCTTGAGGACAGGGTCATCAGTTTGGACTAAGAGCAAGGATGTTGTTCCACGTATTGGGTCCCCTGCATGGTTACCTTTAAGTGTTTCTCCTGTCATCCCACTTAAGCTCCCCATATGGGTCCCTTTCAGAAGTAATGAAGAAAGAAAAAAGATTCCATGGCGGCCATCATAACAACACAATGCCTTCACCCTTTTTAAAAAATGCACTTCAGAAAATAGTATTGTTTCCTCACAGTGGTTAAATATCGCCTATATGCGGTATATAATCCACATTAAATGACAGTTTCACCTCAGGACATTTAAGACAATGTCCACAATCTGCAGGGAGATAGCACCAATACATGGATTCCAACTGGGGAGATGGGGGGGATGGAAGGGAAAACAGGAATTTAATCTCCTTTTAAAGCCTGGTGAGTCACCCTAGCAAGAGTGTTTGTTGTTTTCTTTATTCCTGAGTGAGACAGAGGATCCACTGGGAGCAAGAAAAGCCCACTCTGACCTTTTACTAAAAAGACATGGCTTTTGGTATGCTTTTTCCTCTGGTGCACTCACGCAGGCAAAATAGACCAATACCCACCTCAACCCCCTCCTCCTTGTTCTTCTCAAGGGAAAAAAAAATCAAAAATAAATAGCATTTTATGTGCTGGCTGACTGTTGTGAAAGGTGGTAATTAAAAAATATTTAAAGTTAGGAAGGACTAGACAAAACAATTTATT
>JAQFJA010000024.1:11158774-11171368 GCA_029874485.1 Naso brachycentron
TTTCATCCACAACAGAAATCATGGAGCTCAATTACAATTTTTATAGAAAAAAATGACACCAAACAGAAACTGAGGTTTTGACGTGACAGAACTGGAAACTTTTCAAGATTACTGCATGAGCTGTCAGTCTTGCGTTAGAGTTTTTAAGATGCTGATAAATGTAGCACTCATAAATCCTGTGTATCTATGTCCTGTTTGAAGACTTTGGCTGTGGAAACTCCCCAAAGCTCCACTAAAGCTCAATCTGGACAAGATTTAAAGAATCTAAGCCTTGCTGGCACATACCACTAAAAATGTACAAGAATCTTGATTACAGTATGCTGTGTCAGGTTTCCATTTTCACAGCAACTTTCTGCATTAGTGATACTGAATTGAAGCCTTCATGTTTTACATTGAAAAAATTAAATAAAGTAAAAAAAATAAAGTTGAGGGTATTTTAAATGTATGTCAGGCTTAAAATGCTTATAACAAAGTTTTATACTGAGAAACACAGACAGCTGCGGAGCACCAGAGATAAAGTTGACAAACTGATAATAACTTCTTTAAAAGCTCCAAGTGATGAAGGTGAGCAAACGGTAATAGTTTCCTGGGTTATTTCTGAACACATCAATAATAAATGGGCATGTTGTAAGAGCAAATCTTTGCCTCAATCTATAACACTGCCATTGTTTTGAATGTTTGAACAGCCAGTTTCACCTGGTCAAAGACGGTTAAACTGTAATCTGTAAAACCTGTGGAGATATGCATGATAATTAGGCTTATCAGTTCAGAACAGTATTTGCTAGATCAGGTTACAGCCAGTTTACTTTTGGTTTTCCTTCCTTTTTTAAATTCTTTTTGCATCAGATTAAAATGTATCACTTTGTCTTTCCAGTCAAACCTTGAAAAATCGTTTCAATGTACACTGAGAGAGGAGAGCTTGCTGAGCAGGTCTATTAAATACACCATCATGTAGGCATTAGTTCACATTATGCTCTTACCCTTTCAACTTCTCCACGTGCCCTCCCTTCTTAGCCAGTTTGACTGCTGATTCCAGCCATCAGCAGCAGGTTTATGTGAGTAGTACAGCCATTAGTGGTGACTAGTGACATCCGGAAAATGGCAGGATGCAATCAGTGCCACCCGTTCTCCTTGCAAGTGCCATAAGTGAGTGCAGCACAGGAGGAAAGGAGTAAAGCTTCAATTTGTACAGGGTTTTGCGAGCAAAGAAGTGATGCGGTTTGAGCAAAAAATTAGGTTCTTTGTAAGAGTAGCTGCAAGCAGGCACCAAGTGATTCACCACTCAAAAAAAAAAAGAAAAAAAAAACTGAACCAATTTTCCCAAACTTTCCCATCACACCTCAGTGGATCTCTTTAGGGCAATGATTGCAGACTTTGGTTGTCAAGTGTTTTTTAAGGACAAAGTTTTGAAGAGATTAAGCACACAGCCTTCTCATTCCTGTCACACTGAGTTTATGCATGCTGTGAAAAACAGGATTTTCCTGCTTTCTTTATGCAAATTTAGTTTTGATTTGAAAGTGCAGGGTGCAGCATGATGTCAGGACTTTCCAAGTCAGTTCTATGTGCCTGCTGTAGGGACATGCAGTGACATGCATCAGTATAGTTGAGCTTGAATAGGAAATTCACCTTTGATTTTTACCATACCAAGTATGACTTTCAGTTTAGGGAATAATATAATTCATTGATATCTAGGTATTAAATACGTTTACTGAGTTAAGCAGGTATTTCAGTTTAATGTGTTGAGTGAGGGAACAGAGGTGTTGGGGATCTATATTGGAATTAAAGGGCCTGTATCCTATCAGAACCGCCATATTTGACATTGTGGTATAATTTATCTGGATGACAATATAAATGTCCAAGCCAGATGAAAATGTAAAATGCAAAGTTAGAATGGTGCATCTTTGAGGTAACAGACATTCATTTGTAAAAAATAAATAAATAAATAAATCCATATTTAAGCCCTGGAGGTTGCCACTTGGTCCTGCAGTCTGGTCTGTGTGTTTACACATGAGGTGACTGTGGGAAAAAAAAGGCATGTGCTTACATTTGTTATTTGTATTTATAAATGCAAGACTCACCATGACACGTAAACTGTACAGTGCATTTTACAGAAATGTGTTGAAAACTTGTACAATGTATCCATTAATTGAACAGCACACCACAAAACTTATACAGTCATGTTTTTATCACCTTAGAAACATTTCAAAGATTCGATCTTTCTGAACTTTCAAAGATCCTGAGATGATCTTACATGCTTTTATTTCTTCACGGCTGGATTACTGTAACAGCCTTTTTACCTGTTTTAATCAGAAATCCTTGGCCAGACTTCAGTCGTTGCAGAACTCTGCTGCCAGGCTTTTAACTAGAACTAAGAAACATGATCATATTATGCCTGTTTTAGCATCTTTACACTGGCTACCAGTAGATTTTATTGATTACTTTTAAAGCATTCAACAGTCTCTGTCCTACCTAAATAAAGTTTATTATTATTATTATTATTATTATTATTATTATTATTATTATAGAATTAAATTATTTAAAGAATTATTAAAGAAGAGACCGTTATCTACCATACCTTACTGACCTTTACTTACTACACAATGAGGAGACACTAACTGAAAAACACATATGCACTCATTCAACATTCACAGATGAATAGTGTCTGTAATCCAGTTTACTCAAAAGCCTCAACTCCAGACTGTGTTCTGCTGAAAGGTCAACACATAATTTGACTCCTACACTATCCTGGACCTCTCCAACTTCTGTCTCTGTGCCCTCTGTTTGAGCAAACAATCAAGAATCTTGTTAATGAGCTGATCTGAAAGCTTTGCGGCACTCATAAAGACATCCTGACCCAGTTTTCTCTGATAACGACTGTTACCTATTGGAGAGTTTGTAGCTAGGTATAGAAAGAGTAGGCAGAAACTGGGAACTACAGTTTAACAGGACTTCGTTTTGGACTGAACGGAATCTGGACATTGTCAAGCCTGGTCTAAGGGCCCAACCAGTATTGATTAATACAATGATATACAAGAGCTAAAACAACCACTTTTGTTTTCATCAAGCTCAATACGACAAAGATCCCCATCCCACATTCAGTAATTAAAGCAACACTATGTAACTTTGACCGCAACCCGTGGCTTTGAAAAACTAAATTTAACCATGTACATTAATACGTCACACAAAACAGCAGTTTTAGTAAAATCGGGTGATATTTTATGGAGATAATATCCTCTGGTTTTCCCTCTGATGTCTTATGACTGCTCTGTCTCAACTCTGTAATTCACAGAGGTTCCTGAAAGCAACTGTCAGGGTCAGTTAGTGTTAGTGTCTTTTTGTTAGGGTCAGTTTAGTTTTTGTTTCCACTTTCTGTTTTATTTTGATAGTTTTGTCTCCCCTTGTGTTGTCTCTGTGTTTACTTCCTCCTTTTGTTCTCTTTCCCGCCTATTGACTATTACCCTCATGTGTTTCACCTGTGTCTTGTCACCCCACCCACTGGTGTGTATTGAAGCTGTGATCTCCTTTCCTTCCTTTGTTAGATTGTCTTCTCTGTTCGTCCAGAAAGTCATCCAGCATTTTCCCTTTGTGTTTCCCCAGTGTTTCTGTGGTTTGACCAATTTTGGATTTTTGGATTTTGAGCCTGCTTTACGTCACTGTACCTTCGCCTGATTTTGACTGACTACCTGGTTTTGGATTTGGACTGGAATAAACAGCTTTTGATTTCACCTTCCCTGCGTGACTCTGCTCTGTGGGTCCTGCATGCCCTTGTGGCCCTGACAGTTTCAGGAAAATGTAGATTTGGTCATTTTAATCAGCCCTTAATGGACAGCTGTACAAGTTCCCTTTTTTTTAAATTTACTGGCAAACAGACACACCTACTCTCTCTGGCTTTAATTCATAAAAATAATCCAAATCCATAACTGTTAATGTGGAAAGTAACAACTCATGAAAAGAAAACTGTTTCTAATGAATGCAGACAGTTGTAAACTGCGTTGCAGGTCGATTTAAGGTGTGGCCCCTAAATTTTCTGCTTGCGCTCTAAAAGAATTTCAGAAAGGGACTGAAGCTGCAACGCTCCAAGTAAAGACAGTTAATCCAGAGTTCAGTTGGCTGAGTGGCATGCAGCATCTACAGTAGTAGTGAAAGTCCTTGTATACCAGTCCAGTCTGGTATTTGGCTTAATATCAAACCAGTTCATAATTTTTTACACCGGTCCAACCCTAGTGTCCTCAGACATTTGTAATGATGACTAAGAGCGCGAAGGTTAACTAGCAAGGGCAGTGAGTCTTGGCTAAGGGCCACAGTGTATGGAGTGTTGTCTCTGTCAATGTGGTCTATATCATATTATTCATTATGTATTTCATTGATTGGAAACAGGGAAAATCTGGTTGTAAGAGAGAAAAAAACACATGTCCAAGCATACTTTGTTGTATTGTTGTTGTTGTGAGTTTTTTTTTTTTTTTAATGTTCAAGGTTTTTCTTTTAATTATTTATTTCATTTGGAGTCAAAGACTTCTGAGGAGCTGTGCTTTTCATTTGGTGCTCTTGGACAGAGGCTGCTCATTAAAGCAATAGTTCTTATATCTGTGGATTAAATGTGGAGCCACAGTCAGTTGCTACTTAGGTAAGCTTAGCGTCATCACTGGAATTAACTCATTATTTCTTATTTGTTTATATTTGGGAGTATTTGTTAGTCAGAACCAGTCACATCCCAATGTTTTGTTAATCAGTGAGTTTTAGAGATGATCTCAGGTGAGTTTTGTTTGACAGATCCAGGCTACCTGTGTCTCTGTTTCCAGTCTATGCTAACAAGCTGCTGGTTGACGCTTTCAGACATGAGAATGGTGACCATGTCATTTTACTTTTGACAGAAAAGCGAAAAAGCTTATCTCTCAAAACGTTAAACTTGTCTTAAGTACTTTTCTCCCCTAAATTTTTAATACACAAATTGTAAGTAAAACAGATTTGGAGTCCTTGAAAGGATCTTTGACAGAGCCAGCTGAGCATTTTCCTTTGCTTCCAATGATTGTGTTAAGCTAGGCTAAGCAGCTGTGGTTATCCCTCAAAAGGAGATCTGGATTGATCCCCTTAAGCCATCAAAAGTTCTTTCTAAATCAAGACATCTTTCTCAGCTGCTCCTCAAAAGGAAAACCATAAACTTAATTTAATTCTATATCATTATTCATATCAGCAGCAGCTTTCACCAACCATGTAAGCGGCATGTCTGCTTGGTAAAAATGTAACAAGTGGAGCTAATGTGGTGAGCTCTTGTTTTAGCTTTTATGACCGCATGACGAGGCAAGACAATCTTCTCTGTTGAAGGGAACGATTCAGACATGGTTTACAGAGATTGAGTTCACACTGGAGGGGGAATCGTGTATTCATGGCATTTTATATTTTCAGTGTTGCTGCGTCATTTCTTCCTTTTAACTGGTGGCAAGTTTGAAATGTTTTTTTCTCAATCACATTATTTTCGCCATCCAAATGCAATTCAGACTGAGTCGTGGTTGGAGGGCATTTGAAATGAACTCCTCAGAGGCCTTGCTTAGGAAATGAAATTGCCTGTGATATGGCCTTTTGTCACGTAGCTCCACAGTGCATATTAATGATAAGTAGCACGTGGCATAGCTCTGCACTACAGGATTCACACAGTGACACAAGACTAACCAGACTCACTGCACATTTACTGCACTGTCTGTTATTTGTCTCTTTCTTCCTTTATTCCTTATAAGCCTGCTTTAATATTCTTAATGTGGAGATCCTAGAAGAGCACTTATTCATATGGCTGTTATATTGGTTTCACTTTTTAAAAGCATGCAATTGAACCATTATTGAAGATGTATTTAAATTTAGAAGTAAAGCCATATTACATCTGGTGTAAATGGTGACAGTGGTATTGTCGTCTGACAACAACAACATGTTTCACCACTTTTCCTACAAAATAAGCAATCGTGCGACACACTATCCGACCGCAGGGAGGATGCTTAGCACTGACAGCACATGGTTCATGTTAGGGGAAGATCATGGCGAGTTTTAATTCAAAAAGTTAAAAACTAGAAAACAGGGCCCTTACTGTGAAGGATGTGGGTGTTAATTTACCACTTACCACAGACAGCATTGACTTATTACTCATATTTTATCATGTCACAACTGAGCATCAGTAACTTAAACAGTTTGCCAGGGATGGAAGTACACTGCAGGCAGTAATTGCAAAGCAAGCTACCTCATATGTAAAAGAAAATTTCCGGCCATAAGTTCACAAATAGTGAAAGCTAATAAACTTACTTACCAAAGTGGCTTCTAAATAACAACTTTTGCAGACTTTCCAGAGGGGGGGGACAATCATTTGGTCTGAACCTGTCAGCATTGTGCGAGCAAACATGCCATGAGGCCTACAATTAATTATTACTTGATTATCGGTCAAAATGTTGTTCATTTTTCTAATTACCAAAGTAATCTAAGTCTGTAGAATGCAAAAAAAAATAAAATAAAATATACAACTGGACAGCTCCCCAAACACAAATGTCTTCACACTGCCTGTATGCTCGACCAACAGCCCAAAATGTTCAATTTACAATGACATGAAACAGAGAAAAGTAACTAATGCATCCAATTCAGGAGCTAAGAAAAGCTGTCTGACATTAAACTGTTAACCCTCTGTTAACTGCACAGAACAAGACCAAGCTAAGTTTCTCAATTCTTTCCAGTAAACTAAACATGAAATGTGCGAAAAATAACTTTTTTCCCCCTCAAATATCTGCTGTCTTAAGACCTGGCAAAAATTCCTCCTTGCTTGACCTAACATAAAAGAATCTGTCTCTGCAAGACAAACAAAGGCAATTTATCTTCCTAGTCTTCTTTATTATTTTGGATGCAAGGCTAAACAGAGCTAACACTAGCTATGTCTCACCCCAGAACCCCCAGTGTTGTCGAAATTCTGTTTCCCCCCTAGACCCGCCCGATCGTGACAGGGAACCAGCATGTGAAACACCACCAACTGCGTAAACTAGCAATCTGAAAAGCCTGTGAAAGCTAGGGATGCCACAGTACAGCCAGTCCACAGTTCAAAACGAACCTTGGTTCTTGGGTCATGGATTCGGTTCAGTTTCCGTACGCATTCTGTGCATAAGGAGAAAAAAAACTATGTATTTTTTCTAAAATTATGTCTTTATTTGCCTATTAGCTTAAAAAAATCCATTCAGACACACTCTTGCGTATTGTAAAATGTAAAATAAATGTGTCTATCATAAGGCTGTAGTCTGTCTATATTTATTTCATTTTTTGGTGCTCTTTATGGGACATATGCTTCTCTGTAATTGAAACTGAATTGTAATTTTATTATTATTTTTTTTTTCATAGATGAGGCACAGTGCTTGGGTAACTCTGAGTGCATTTCAGACTGGTTCTCAATAAACCCAAAAATATCTAATTGGAAACACATCTAAAATGTCAATAAATTAAGCCATGTTGCTGACATTAAACGATTCTATGTAAAGTTTTGAAAGAAATGTTCAGTATCAGATCTCCTCTCCTCTTGCTGTGCTGCTCTCTGTAACGTAGCTACTACAGGAGGGGCTGGTTGTTAGCAGCAGCAGCGCTACGCAAGCGTTTGGAGAGATTTTAAATTTGTGGAAAGCTAAGCTAAACAGTTAAACGGCATACAGACAGCTTTCTTTTTAGCTTGTTTGTAACAATGAACTGTCCTGTGGTTGTAACTGTTGAGTAACTGATAAGCAGAGATCGTCTCCTCTCAAAAATAAACGGAAAATAAACTCTTCTCCTAAACTTTGCTCATTGTGTGACATGTGTGACTGATGGCAGCGTTGTGCTCGGCTGGGAGGCGTGGACACATGGTGCGTTCGCCGGCTGCTCTGACGCTCCGACAGAGCCAATTCAGGGAGAAATACACTGAAACTAATTACTAAAAACTTTTTGCAAAATCGAAATACCGCAATTTCAAAGTGCGTATTGAACCGTGGATGGTGTACCGTACGGTTCAATATTATATTGATAATTGTGGCATCTCTAGTGAAAGCACTGACTAAGCTAATGCTAATGCTAGTGCAGGTCAATGGATTTCTTAATAGCCACCAACAAACTCTGATTAAAACTCCACAGTGCGCCCAAAGCAGGTCTTATATGACAACAGCCTATGAAGGTGAATTTGAGTGTTTGCAGCATAATTTACGAAGTCAAACTACAATTTGAATTTCTTTAATTTGTGGCTCTGGTTATGGTAAAGATACACTTATACGCATAGAAAGTGGGCCCCTCCTCCCAGCTCAACACACCAGAAGTATAGTAATAGTAATTTAGTGTGTATTACGTGAACTGTTATACTGCTTACCTAATGTTACACAGCAAGTTACATAGGAATATTGCATTTGTTTAATGAAGAAGTCATGAATTTAGCAAGCTAATAAGCTAACTGCCGGTGTTTAGCACCTACCTGTCCAACTGAAAGCAGGCCAACTCCGTATCACTTTTCCCAGCCTCTCCCTAAGTGCTCCAAAGCAGCTTAAAGCCAAACCAAGACTCACTCTCACTCTGAAACAAGTGCTATCCATTTGCCATTTCACCTCACAGGGCTGTATTTGCATTTTGTCGCGCTATATCCGCATCCGTAACTTTCTCCAGTCTGAATGTCCAGTCGCTTGTGCTCCACAGTGCTCTCAACCTCACCTGCATGCTGTCTTTGGCTGGGGGAAACACACAAACATTTATAGAGGCCCAGAGGTGATGATTGAGCAGCATTACCTTTGTATATGTCTACATTTTATTTATGAGTAAAAACTTTCTGACTCCATCTTTAATATTTCTCGCCCTAAAAACTGTAACATTTCTCACCTGCTCAGCCAAATGCAATGTGATTGGTTAAAAACACACAGACACACACTAAGTGTAATCCCTGTCTTACTAACCCACTACCGGACCTCATGTCCTCGAGGGGACAAGACAAAAAATAATGTAACACAATCTGAGAAAGATCTCCACTGTGAGCTAAGTTCCTCTCTGCTGGATCCATGCAGGGAGGATAGATGAACATTATTACACTGTGAACTCCATCCTAATGCTTCTCTGCTCCTCTTGCCAGGATATGTGCCTCTCACAGAAACACAGCACAGAGAACAGGACAAATAACAGGAACAAAACAAGAGAAAGAAAAAGGGGATAAATTACTGTAAACCTGTGAAAAATGAAAATGATATTATCTCTGCCTCTCTCAGTCCCACTGTGCAGGAGAAAATACACACGGTAAATATGCTAACAAACAATACATGTCTTAAAGCCCTTAGTGTCTCAAGAAAGAAACATAAAGATATGCGTCTTTTATCGCTTTTTGGAGTTGTTGGGGTTTTTTTTTCTTAGCTGGAAAATATTATCTAGTGGATCCACATGGGACATCAGAGGCAAGAAAAGAAAAAACTTGACAACATGCAATAGGAAAATATACAATATATAGGCTTTGCTTAATAAACACTCACTATACCTTAGATGTCCACTTTATAGATATAGATGATTTTGGGGTCTCATTCTAAACTCATCAGTATTTGACAAACTGGGAAACCCAGCTACCAAGCTCGTCGGGCACTGACATTTTGGGTCGGTGGCATGTCCAAACTACTGACCCAGTGCCTCGGTATTTAACGGAACTGCTTTTTGTCCAAAGCATTCAAATAATCATACTGGTGCATTGTCTGAGCCAAGTGCCTCATGAATGAGACAGTGCCACTTTAAAACGCTGACAATGTCTTGTCTTTTTGCTCTCATCGAAAAACTGAACAGTCATAAAAGGTTAAAGGCGCTCTCACACCCAAGTAGTTATTTCTGTTAAGTTACTGCCGTTGTATAACTAAAAATGAACAGATTGCCAAAGGAGTGGCGAAGAGTCTTGTTAGCGAACCACAGTTATTGAGATAGGAGGATGCAAGGACTGGGGTCCGGCCTGTTGCTACCAAACATCACTGAAGCAGGGGACTGGACCGCCTGAAGGGTCAGGCCCTGTGTTGGGAGCAGGTCGAGGCCCTGTGTTGTGAGCAGGCCAGAAAAAGCACAGGTAAGCTGTGCATCACACAGTCTGGCAGCCAACTGCATCAATGTTAGCTTTTGAGCTTAATAAGTATGCGCACCCAGGCCAGCTCTGAAGTCTGGACATGTGAGCACATTAACGTTGAAAGCACAAGCGTCCGCAGTGGTGTGTGGCTACAACATTAGCTACTACTTTACTGGAGCCAAAACAAATTAACTCATCCATGATGTGGCTATTAATCCTTTAATGTCCTGGAAACAATGAAAACCCTAAAACCACCAACCACAAGCAGTCAAGCAGTTGTAAACAAACCCAATTAGGGTTTGGTGGTTTGTTTACAACCGTCTGACTGCTAGTGTTTGATGAAACCTGGATTTATTCTCAGCGATTATTTTGACAAGTAAAATCTTTCATAACTGATAGAGCTGGAGCTGAGAAAATAATATTGTAGTTGCACTGAAATGTGTTTTTTATTTGACAGATGTTTCATGTTTTCTTCTGCCTCACACAGTGCTTTTTCATTATCCAAGAAAGAAAAAAAGAAATACAGATTCTTCTACGGTTAACTGACTTGCGTGTTACTGTTGAATAACAATGTCCACAATGTCCACACATTTGTCTTGTCATCTGTCTGTCACGCTGGCCAGTCTCTCCAATCGGTCCCCCTAAATACAGCAATTTCTCAGCTCTGCGGGAGCCTTAGCACTGTTGACCTATTCAAGCCAGGGAAAGGCAATCACCCATCGCCATGTGCACATACTGTTCATGCTCATCATGTTGAAATTGTGTATTAGTGTGTGTGTGTGTGTGTGTGTGTGTGTGTGTGTGCAGTGTGTCTTGAAATCCGTGACTGTGGACACTTTTGGCCCAGAAGCGCATTGAAAAAAGACAATTATGTTTGACAGATATAATTTGATTCCTTAGCTACTATTTTACATGCAGAAGCAGACCTACTGCTCAGCAGCCGACGGTTACATTCATGCCAGAGATTCACCTTGGTAACCATAACACTCTGTCCACTATTACAGCTTTTCTGGTACCAGTCCATTGGGATGGGTTTGGCTCCAAAGTGTGCACATTGATGGAACCGTGGATCAGAATAACAATTTGCCTGCTAGTTTTTTTCTAACATTGGACCAAATGATAAATGATATTTTGTTAAAATAATTTGATTAACTCATTATTTAAAATAATTATTAGTTGATGGCTTATCTAAATAAGAATGAGGTGTGTGCTGATTTGGGGTAACATTGCAAAATAAATGTTGTGGATCAATAGCAACGGTGGAGAGTAGAGCTGAACCTATTAACAAATTGATCAATTGGCAGATCAACAGAAAATGAATCTGTACAAGTCTGACAATTTTCTCAGTGATTTTTTATTACAAAACAGTAACTGTTTGTGAGGATTTCTTACTACTTTCTGTTTTATTGTACATCAATGTATAATGAACATCTTTAGGCCGTAGATTGCTGGTTAAACAAAATAAGTAAACTAAGGCTGTCATATTGGAAAATTACATGCATATTTTTCACTGTTTTCTTACATTTTATGGCAAACATTTGATCAGTTAATGGAGAAAGTAACTGGAAGATGGATCAATAATGAAAATAAATGAAGAATTGGAGCTCAAGTGGGGGACTAACTTCAATCGAAAGTCGAGTCGAGCTGTGTTTCAGGTAAAAAAAGGCAGGTTAAATAAACAAAAGCAGACAAAGATATTATGGAATTAAATAAAGAGAGGGACACAGACGTGTCAGTAAGAATTAAGCATTACTCCTCTCGAACAGACAGGTGTCCTCAAGGTATAAGTAAGTAAAGTAAAAAGCGAGAGACAAGGTGACAGGTGATGACAGGTGATGGAAGGAAGGAGTCATGGCATGAGACGCCGCACCCGACAACAATTTGCTGTCAGGCTAGAGGTCGTGACCTCTCCAAATGCAATGTTTGAGAGCAGCCAGCCATGAGCAAAGAGCACACTCCATAGAACAAGATTAAAAACCCAATCCCATACTGTGAAAAAAGAGCAGGGCACAGAGGTGCAGACTATATGTGTGTGAGAGAGAGAAAGGCTGCAGTAGAATAAGGGAATAAAATGTTTCATTTTTATCGCCAAGTGAGAAAAAAAAGCCCATTCATCTATAATCCATTAATCTAGGACACTTGTGAGAGCCTCATTCGTGTCGCTCTCTCACTGACTTATGACAAACGGAGCTAATCACTGAGAGCAGAGAGGAGTGCCACAGCTCAGGCTACTCTGTAAAAACTACAGCCCTGCTCTGTAGTAGGACAACCAGGAGGGCAGTTGGCTCCACAAAATGTCCCATCACAAGTTGCTGCAGCACATTTAGTATAGGCCTGCTTTAGGCTACGGTGGTGCTGCATTATTTAGAAAAACTGATGGAACTTGCTGATGTAAGACACTCAACATTAAATGATATGGACTGGGGAAGGGACAACAAGTTGATTTTAAGTGATATGTTCACAAGATTCAATATATAGCTTAAAATTTAGTTATTAGTGTGTTCAATAAATATTCCAATTGACTCAACAAGATTTCATTC
>JAQFJA010000024.1:11216521-11227547 GCA_029874485.1 Naso brachycentron
TAGTCAAAAGGCGGGAAAGAGAACAAAGGGAGGAAGTAAACACAGAGACAACACAAGGGAAGACAAAACTATCAAAATAAAACAGGAAGTGGAAACAAAAACTGAACTGACCCTAACAAAAAGACACTAACACTAACTGACCCTGACACTGATGTGTTGTGTCTGCCAGAGAAATGCTGATTTTTAACGTGAAACAGCGTTATTGTGTTTTACCAACCAGTCCATTTATTTTTGAGAGGAGATGATCTCTGCCTACAGTTTTTCAACAGTTACAAGCACAGCACGCGAGCCCAGCAGCTAACTGTTCGTTGTTACAAACAAGCTAAAGAGAAAGCTGTCTGTATGCTGCTTAACCGTTTAGCTTAGCTTGTCACAAACTTAAAATCTTCCAAACTCTTGCTGCTGCTAACAACCAGCCCCTCCTCTAGCAGCTATGTTACAGACGGCAGTGCAGCAAGAGGAGAGAGGAGATCCGATACAGAACCATTCTTTTTAAACTTCAGGTAGAATTGTTTAATGTCAGCAACATGGTTTAATTTACTCATATTTTAGATGTGTTTTCAATGAGATATTGGGTTTATTGAGAAACATTGTGAAATACACTCAGAATTTCCCAAGCACTGTGCCTCATCTATGAAAATTAAAAAAAAAAAAATCTATTAATTTATAGAGAAGCATATGTCCCATAAAAGGTAAAGAGCACCAAAGAGTTAAAGGTACAATATGTAAGAAGTCTACTGCAAATAGCTGTAATATCCTCCTAATATGTTACAGAGACTCAGGAATAATGTTAATATAACATACTGAACTCACCAACAACAACAGTACAGCCAAAATATTCACATTAAAAAAAATCTTTTGCAGACCGCAAATCATGTTGATGAGGCGGATACGACTCGCCGCAGTATTTTGAATGTGAGTGTAGTAACCGTTTTGGGCCACATTCTTACATATGGCACCTTTAAAGTCAAAGTACTCTATATAGATGTTTTATGAATATATCATCCCTGTTGCTGATCTCTGCTACAGAGATAAAGAGTACAAGTTGCGCGTGACACACAGATGAGAGATGAAAGCACTGTCTGTTATGTGGAAACAGCCTGGGTCAATCAGTGGATCTGAGGAAAACACTGAACTGCTGCCCAGTCTGGAGGAACCGTGCCAACAGAGACAACACACAAGTTAACCTGAACCAGAATCCAGACGTCCTCCATGTTCCACAAAATCAAACAAACAAGCACACATTTCAATACTTTCAAGTATGTTTTGTGCATAAAAATAACTGACATAATTCTGCAATGTATCATCCATTTATGGTGACTGCACCAAATCACAGACACAGAGCAGAACCATGCGAGCACTTCTACTAGCTTTCATATTTCTTAGGTATCCTTGCAACCTACCTGTCCATCTGTATCTATAACCCTACCAATTCAGTAATACTTTATTCATAATCTGAAATCTTTTAATTAAAAGGTTTCTTAAAGCAAGAAAGCCAAGAATGACTGTACATACAAAGCCAGTTTCCAAAATGAAAATGTCAACAATTCTGCAAAGTTTTGATCTAAAAGCACACATAGGGATAAAATCAAGGCTCCATTTGACAGAAAACACACACGTACACACATTTAGCATGGAACTGGGAGCACCAGCCATCTGAGCCAGAGGCTGCTAATCATCTAAATGTCATTACTGTGTGTTCTGTTGTCCGTTCATTAAAGAAGTGATGGTACATCCAGCACACTGACTGACATCAGAATACCAAATGCAGAGAGACAAAACACCCTTCAGCCTAACAGATTAGATAAACTCATGGTGGGACCAGCATGTCCTGGCCTGCCAGCGTGAAAGGAGTCAGTGTGGGAGAGACACACTTGTTCTGATTTCACTACATAATGTGAAGAGTAAACTGATGCTTAGTAAAAAGTAATAGACCCAGTCCTCTTTATTAGCATTAAGTCTTATATTTCTGATTATGAATGTGGCAAGAAGCTTCTCTTCGAATGTCAAGCAGGACAGTCATTATGCATTTTTTCCAAAATGAGGCATGGGACAAAGAAAAGCGTGAAATTGTCATAATTTAGAATCTGAAAGTAGAAAATATATTCCATGATACTAATAACAGAAATTATCAGCTGTTTATTTTTCTGCAGAGTGGTTAGTGACTGATTCATGGCACAGCTCTGTTCTTAAGAACTTAAACTCAACTCTGAACTTTTGCAATGGAAGATTCTTCTGAAGCATGTGCTATTAGTTTCCATTCCACATCTTCTCGCAGCACATCCACAGTCTACACTCCACTGTCTTACCACTGAGCTGCTACAAATGTAAGGTGGACGTGAATCAGACAATTGTGTGCCCTTCTACTGTACGCAAGACAAACATGCATAGCAAAAAGGCCACATGCAAAAGAAAGTCTTTATAAAACATAACTTTTCTGTGCAGGATGCTAGCCTGAAAAAACATAAAATCATGACTCTGAAGAGACAAGAGCGGAAACATAATGGCCCTGACTGACAAGTGAGTCCTTCATGTCTGAAGAAGAAGTGGGTCTTCTTCCACGGAGTCCATGCATGTTGCACAGTCATGTTTCTACAGTGGAAACGACAAACCAAACACTGGTTCTAGACAGGACTCTTTGTGCTCTTCACAAGTTCAGCAGCCAGCGTGGGTTTTCCGAAGACTGCAAATATTCATTTAAATCCTACACACTTGACCTTTAAAGTCAAAATGAAACGTGCATTCCTCATGATAGACAAGTGAAGAGGGGAAAAAATTAAAAGTTGACTACACACTCTTGGAAAATAAGGAACAGATTGAATTCAAACAAAACAAAATCATGAGTAAGGAGCTGAGTTGTATTTTGAGCAGACTCCAGAGTAATAACACCTTTGTCATTGAGTATGACTGTGTAGCTGGCATGGCTGTAAAGTACACTGAACACATTTTCTCAATGGATGTGGAGTGGACTGCTCTGACAGCAGCAGGCCAGGCAGGGCAATGAGAGGTGGCCTTTCATCCTTGCTAGCTGTTGGCTTTGGCAGGGGCACAGCTGCCCTCAGCCAGCCTTCCTGCCTGCACACGGGGAGCACAAACAGGGGCTGGGAGTGAACAGAGTGATGGAGAAAGGGATGGAAATGAAAGAGAGGGAATGTGAAACATTCCATGAGAATAATAAATGGTATTGTATTGTAGGATATAAATCCAAGCAGGAAGGGCAGCAGCGCGTGCAAAAAGAAAATTGTCTTCACCTTCTCATCTAAGAAGAAAATAACATTGCTTTTAAGTAAAAGCAGAGGTGCAGAAGCAGGTGGGCAGACAAATATGCAGACAGTCAGGTAGTGACTCAGACAGGAAGTCACACAAGCCAACAGATGCAGGCGCTGAGGCAGACAGACTTGCAAATAAGGAGGTCGCAGACAGATGAGGGAAATGAATTTTTGGTGTGGTATTCTGCTGAATAGCTGTAGTGGTATCATGGCATTCTCAGCAACGCTGGAAAGAGCAGTGAGTGCAGAAAAGAGTGGCAGCGACAGAATGCTGGGATTCACACTAGAAAGAGATGGATGCCACGTCCAGCTCGGTGCAGCGTGCACCTATGTGAGATATCAATATTTATCTTCTTTCATAGGAGCAATTTTCCAATGTGATGATGAAGAGGGTGCAAGAAGTCACTGATATCTTGAATCTGGTTAGGTCTGCAAATGTTACCAGTGCATGAGTGGTCATTAAAAACAATTTGGCATAAGGCACTGATATCTGCAATGCTGACAAGTAAATAACCTTTGACACAATATTAACTGGGACATACGGGATGAGAAGTCTTAAAGACCCATTAAAAAACAAAACAAAGCAAAACAAAACAAACAAACAAAAACTTTTCTCCTGTTCCTGAGTTATTTGTTTTTCATAATTTGAAACTTTAGTCATCCTACATTTAGGGGAAATATACTTAAAGCTTGGGTTGTAAATTCTGTTTAAAGGCATTTATTGTCATATTTGTGAAAAACCTCTTAACGGCCTGATGGCAATCAAACTATTAAATGCTCTCAGAAAAAACATCCAACCAATTGATTCAAACAGCCTGAAAAATTAACTAGACCCCTACCTGTCTGCCCTGCCTTCGCACACTCTGCCTGTGCATTCATTACGCAACCGCGAGGCAGAAAGCAACTGTTGAGCGAGCCAGTCATACGGAGAAGAATAACAGAGAGAATGCAGCCACACTTTCCATTACCACAGCAGCTTCTACGGCTAAACAAAGCAGGAAAAGAAAGACCAAACTGGAGAAGGCTGCAAACAAAAACAAGTTGGATAGCGCAATAAGTGAAACCAGACTCAACATCGTTGTAGCTTTTCAACAGTGGCAATGTCTGAAGGAGCAGCCAGAAAAGTGATGCCATGGCTGCTGTCTCTCTGATGCCATTTTTTTTTCTTTTAAACTTCATTATGATCATGTTCTGTGTTTTCATAGTTCATAGTTAAATAAAGTTGGGAGCAATGTGCTGAGCCCCTCTCTCCACTCTGTTACAGAGCCGTTGAATGCGCTCCAAGGGGAGGGGGAGATGTTACTTTTCAAATCTTGCTAGCTTTCCTAAATCACCAACCTCAACTTTAAACGTATGCAATCAAATGTAATTTGTAATACCAGCTAAATCCTCCCAAAATCGCACTAGCTAACTATTACAACCCGCATCCATGAACTCATAGGTTGTAGCAGCTAGCATAGTGACATCATGAATTTGGAAGTGTGTGTTGTGTTTTGATATTATTTGGGAAACGTCTTTAATTACTTCATTTCTCCCATCTGACAACATGGGTAGAAGCGGTTCACTTTACTGGCACTCTTTAGTAACAGTGATTAAACTGTGCAAACTGCCTCATTTGGGCCTTTTTGTTTCATTTCATTTCAGTCAGTCATCTTCCACCTTTTGTACATATAATGGAGAGGTGCTGTGAGGAGAAGGGTGTTGGCTTCCTACTTTGTCAGGATAATAAGTGCAGATGCTCGCCAGTTTTCCATTGTGCATTTTGGGAATTTCAGAAGCAGGATATAAAATTGCCCTGGAACAAGTTTAATACTGAGAGAAAAAAGGGAAAATCACTGATACTTTTAACAGCTTTCTACAAACTCAAACACAACAATATGCAGGTTACAACAGTGTTGCATTTATTTATTTATTCAATTATGAATGTAGTGTAGAATAGTATCTTACTGATCTGTTTGTATGGTCTGAGTTGAAGAAACAAGTGGCATTAGATTTCATTCAACAATTTCACCAAAGTCTTTACAGGAAAATCTTGCACGACTTGAATGAAAAACTAGGACAACAGCTATCTTTAAGAACCACCAGCATGAGAGAGAAGAGCAGTGAAACAGTTAACAGGTGAAACTGTTTTTAAAAATGTCACGTCATCAGAAATGTTTTTTTAATTAAATCAAAGCTCTCATCTTCCAGCTCTCACCAAAAAGTTTCCTGGTTTCTATTTTACACTCATCATAATTCACTGGATTAGTAATAAATCATATTGTTATTTAAGTTTTAGTAACTGTAACAATAAATCTTAGTGCGGGCCAAAAGAGGACACAGGAGGGCAGATTCTGTTTGACTGTGAGCCAATGAAAACCCCGCTGGTTAACTAGTTCGTCTCTATGTCAACATGTGTGTGTTTCTCCAAGCTAGACCCAACTTCTCTAACGTGCCAGTAAAGGTCATCAGACCAACTTTCACTTCATGTTCACATTTGAATTTCAGGAGTTTTTGGGAAGTGCTGATGAGCACTCAGCACTTTAGGCTTCTTTGCTGCTTAAATTTCCTATGGGGCATCCAGTACCAGGAATTCATGGATGAAAGAGAGGCCAGAACAGTCCAGTGTCCATTAACTGACACCTCCAAAAGGTATCCTGCTTGTACCAGGATCAGTAGTGAAAGAAAAAAATTATACACGAAAGCACTGCCATCCCATAAGATTCTGCACTGAAAGAAATGTTCAAATGTTCCAGGAAATATGACAAAACTCTGAAACGTGTTGGCAAAAGGACATATTTCAAATTATCTCGGCTCATTAAACCATTTGCCTCATCTTTTAGCCAGAAAGCTAATGTTATGCTAATAAGATTTAAAGTCAATAACATTGCATACATTTAAAAACAGCTATGTTAATTTGCTTAACAACAAGAACAGCTGGCTATTTCGTCATGCTATTGCTCTTAAATCATCAATAAGATTTGCAATCCAATCATGATAATTTAGGGGGTGCGTTTTCCTATTAGCTGTTCTACATCATTGCTACGTACTGATTGGCTGTTGAAACAAGTGTCATGCCTTACATCCTGCAACCACTTTGTCTCACTGTGAATCTTTTTGTTGTAAACTATCCTTAAAAGAAAGTGTCAATAAATGAAATAAAAAGCAAGCCGGAGCAAAAACAGGAAATTGAGGCTGTAGCGGAGTTGCTTCCTTAGGAGTCTCACACTACAGCTAGATTGCTTTCCAGACATTGCCTACCCCAACTTTAAATTGTTTCTAACGGCGCATAAATTTAGAACAGTAAACAGACAGTTGGACCATAACTACTTAGTGTCTTTCAGGAATTAATAAGTGAATATATGGCTGCTTGTTCATGATAGTGGGTGTCTCTGTTAGCTCCTCAGGACAGTGATCCAAGAAAATCACACTCCACAACAAGCATGGAGACAGTGTGTTCAACATGTGTGTTTCTTGGCAATAATATCAAGAAGGACTAATTTTTTCCTGAAATTTTAAGGCTGCTGCCAGATACAAAATGCTTATTTAAGTTAGGTTAAGTTGGAGAAGCTTCAATTCCCTTTCTAACACGCTTGTTAATGACACAGCACAAGTGACCAAAAACAACATTTAACATTCAAAACAAAATCCTCGCCACCACACAGCCACTTCAAGTTGTCTCACGAATGCCCGCAGTCATCTCAGTTTATTTGTTATGCTTGCAATGGTGTGGCACAGGGCAGGCAAACACACACAGACACACTCAGTTACTTGGTTGGAAGTGTTATGTGTAATAACAGAGCGAGGCTGCTATTTTAATCGGCAGCCCTCCTGTTTGTTTTCCATGTGGAGGACAGAGAAAAGAGAATGGGCTGCAAGTCAAACTGTTCACTGGATCAAACCCGACATCTGACAATAAGCAGAACCAGGGAGAGAAGGAAAACAAACAAGCCCACGCAAAAACACACACACACACACACACACACACACAAATGCATGTGCCCTCTTACACATCTAATATTTTTTATTCAAAGACGTGATACAAACACAAAAACTTCTAAAACTCACTGTGTGCACTGGGGGAGGGCTCAGAGGAAATGAATTACACGTGTTTGTCCAAAAGGAAAAGGAAAAACAGTTGGATTATGGTTCTTTTTAATGCTATTATAGCATTACTGTTCAGGTTCAGACCCGGTTTTAGGGATTATTAGGTTCATGTGATCCTACCTTGTATCCAGCATGGGTCCTGCTCTTTGCGAGCGGTGTGGTGGAGCAGAGCTCGATGGCCTCGGGCTCGTGAAAGATCACCGTGGGCAGCGGCTCCTTCCTCAGCGTCAGCACATTTAGCTTGGTCTTGAGCATGGTCTGGAAGTGCTGATGGGAGGAAAGAGAGAAACACATATCATGCTTTAGGCAAATTTACAATCAGTGCCAGACGGCTACATGGTTTTACGTTATCATTTGCAGGTTCCTTACTGGAGGCACTGAAAATACTACTGCCACAACGTCAGCATTTTAGCATTTTTGTCATTTATGGGTGTGTAATACAAAATAAGAGACGAGGAGTCAAGAAATATACAAGATTTAAACGGTAAATGTGACAGTAAAAATAAGAAATACTGCTTTGTTCTCTACATAATTTTCATGAGGCTTAAAGTTGGGACTGTCTATTTTTGGTGTCACTGGACAAAAATCCATTATAAACTTTTAGCATATTGTAATTCAGGTGGTGCACCAGACTTTTGCACCCCTCCTTGGCTCTTTATTCAGGCTTTAGAAAATAAAGATCGTAACAGACACTTTTTGGTGGTGGTGGTGTGGGCCTGCCTGACTCGGGGGGGGGGGGGGCCTGCTGCCTTCCAAAAAACAGACATTTTTAAAATAATTTAAAATTGCACACTTTTTCTTAAATTACTTAAAAATAACACTATGGCTGTTGGTCTATTGTTCTTTTGTGCTGTAGTCTATTGATGCCCGTGTTTTTTTCTAATGGTACTTGTGTGTGGCTGTGCACAACATCTCCAGTGTCAATGGGGGTCCCCAGTCTCTGATGCCATTATTTTGGGGGTCTCCGGCTGAAAAATTTGAAAACCCCCATTTTAGAGAGCCTGTGTTCCTATTGGCTGATCTATAAAGGCAGATGTGCATTCATGTCCCTTCATTTAGTGAAAGCCTGTTAAAATGGCGGACAACTTTGGAGAAAAAGTTGCTCCTCCAGCTTTAACAACAACTGCAAACACAGCAAAGCACCCAAAAAAGGAGGACTGCTGTATCAAGAAGATGATTATTTAAAAGAGAAAGCAACCACAACTGCAATAAAATTTGAGCCAGGTGAAGAGGGGTGGAGCTACAGGGCAAAACCAAGGAGAGGAGGGAGCAGCGGAGATGCTTTCTTAGGAGTCTCATGCTACAGCTAGCTTGATTTCCAGACGTTGCCTATCTTAAATTCAAAATAGAGATATTTCAATACCATTTTTTTCCTTCCCAATACCAATTCCACTACCCAAACTTGTGGGTTGAGCGTTAACAAGTACTGATCCGATACCAGCCCATAAAAAAACAATTCTTTACACATCTCCTTTGACTTTTCAGCGTAAAATATTGGAATGCAGTGCTAACCACTAAGCCACTGTGCTGCCTGCTTTTGTTTGACTTGTAAAAAAGAAACCAGCACCAAATTTAAGTCACAAAGTATTTCCAGATTAACAGGACCCTCACACACACACACAGAGAAAACAAATCTCAGTGGTGAAAACTGGAAAAGAGATGGTATGAAAGGTTTATTCTGCTCCAGCTGGAATGTGAGGAGCACATGAAGGGAGCTCTGCCCTTGCTGCCTCCATCAAAACAGGAGGAAAGTCGCCTGCTCTCATACTACAGTCCACGGCTGGTGTTTCCTGAAACCGAGCAGAACCACATGGTGGATCCAGCCCTGTGGAATTTTGGGCTTCCTCGAATCAGTCCAGACAAAACTAAGCAGCAAATGAAACAGCATGCCGACTTGGCTGCCATCACGCTCTATTATCAAAGATCATACAGCAATGTCAGTAAAAAAAAAAAAAAAAAATTTCTTATATGTACAAAGTAGGGCTAACCTGATTTTCTTGTCTGATCCCAAATGTCGATTTGGTAAAAAGTCTGAACTGCTGCTACTTACTGTATGTCTGCTGCTTGGTTGTGACACGTTTCGTGCAACGCACAACGTGAACCAATACAAGAAGGTCTGGACAAAAACCTATCAAGGCAATACAGCATTTTGGCACCGACTGGCTGGCTGGTTGATTGGTGCACCTCTAGTGCAAAGGCATCAACCTTTATGATGAACGTTTTACCTGCAGCAGTTTTGATTCAGATATTTTTAACATCAATGTGGTACTCGTGTTTCCTTACAACAAAGTCTGTAGTGTGGAATATCATCACTGGCAAAAGTTATTTTCAGGAGACTTAAAATAATCGAGGAACAGCCTTAATTCCTGCTTGCAAGTTTTTTAAGTCCTGCCAACTGTGTGACTTCATGTCAGTGTCAGTCTTGCAATCTATTAATCTGTTGGTTGGTTGGTCAAACGGCCACTTTGGTTCAAAGTAAAATATCTCAACACTGTTATATGTGCTGCTATGAAATTTTGTACTCACAATCATCAATTACCCTCAGAATGAATAAAAATTATGGTGATGCCCAGACCTGCAATCTATTGCCATCATCAGGCTAATATTTTATAATAATTTGGACTATATACCTGCAAAATTGCTTCTTACTTAGCAATGTAGTAACAGTCACCACGCTTGCAGGTTGAACTAAGGTCAATGAGGTAAATATACCTGAGTAATGTCAGCATGTTTGCATTGTTTTTGAATGGTAGCTTGCTGATGTTTGTATTTAGCTTGAAGAATCACTGTGGTTAATTACAGCCAGAGGAAAGAGAATGTAAAAGGAAAAAAGTTATTTTGCTAGCAAACAAGCTCCTTTTATCAGGAATGCCTGTAAACTGGACAGATTCAGAGATGAGAGCTTCTCTCTGTCCAAGCAGAGGGTAAAATTACTAGGCAGCTTTCTCGAAAGGTACATGTACATCCAGCACTGACCTATCTTCCTCCTCATTTGTTGAGTTTATTTGTTGGTTTGCATCCATAGGGTTGCATTACCTCGATCCGCTGGACCGTCTCTTGCCCCATCTGCTTTTGCATCGTCATGGAATATGTGAAGAGGTACAAGAAGTAAATGTCCCTGAATGTAGCTGCATGTGCGAAGAGTACAAATCCCTAACAGGACTTTAAAGGTTATCCCAGTAATTTTCAAGGAACTACTTGTGAAAGAGGCTTTAGGGTGACCACTGTTCTGTTAAGCACAGATTACTTTCACAAATGCTTCCATTCATCCTTTTTTTTCCTTGCTTTTTTCTTTGGAAATTCAAAGCTGTTTTCCAAATTGGACCAGCACAATATCCATTTTTTATGCAACAGATGGTCAAAGTTTTCAGGTGATGAAAACAGGCAATCCTGCCAGCACAAGGCCCTCATCAATCTTCAGTGTCGGTTTGTTTGGTAAAGCTAAGTAGAAAATCCTAAATCAACTTCAATAAACAGGTTTGGTGTCCAGTTTCTGTACAAATACATTCACTGAGTATTTGCTCACATTGGTGATTTGTAGTTTTGCCTCTTGCCAATGGCACTATTTCATTAATCTGACTGCAAATACCAATAATTTGGCTTCATGCAACATTTTACTTCGAATACCCTATTCGTAATAAAAGTGTGGATTACCTTTATAATAGTTTATA
>JAQFJA010000024.1:11240808-11254111 GCA_029874485.1 Naso brachycentron
TCCTGAAATGTGTGTGTGTGTGTGTGTGTGTGTGTGCATGCGTGCACATAATATCTGTGTGTGTGTTGAGGGACATGACTCTGCAGTTGCAGTCTGTATTTAGAGATGTTTACATGAGGAACATCTGGATTAGCCTGAGGTAACTGAGGGTGTTCACATTACCAACACTCCATAAAAGGTCTTTCCTACGACTGATGGTTTAGTCTGGTGGGTATGACCTTGAGACTCTGCAGAAAAACAGACACGGTCAGAACTTTACTTTTTTTTGTACATTTTGTTTACATTTTTTTTAGACCATGACCCAGGTTTTCAAAACTATTTAATCACACCCAAAACTTGGGTGGTTTTTTCGTGTGTGTGTGTGTGTGAGAAATGTTCCTTGGATCCCCCCAAAACAAATGCAAAGTTAGCATGATCCCCAGAGCCACAAAAGATACTGTAAACATTTACAGATATAATACATCAGTTTGAAATAACCAGGAAATATTTTTTGGTAACTTCTTAATTGGTTAAATTCATGCAGCTACTCTATTTCCCCATCACACTAAAATTTAAGAAAAAATCAAAACATTTTGATAAATGACTAACAAGGTAAAGTTTATTTTTTCTTTTCTTTTTTTTTTTAAATGGTGTTAGAAAATATCAAAACATTTTGGTAATGACTAGCAAGGTAAAGTTTATTTTTTTTTAATTGGTGTTAGTAACTAGTATGATTGAGGTTGGTTATAAAACCTTAATACTTCTTTGGCATTGACCAAAATGTGTCCATAGCAACACATATTGAAAACTGACAAGTAGCAGAAATTGGCTTCAAATTTTTGGTCCGATTTTATTTCTTGTTTTATCACAATGCGCTGGATTTAAAGGGACACATGTAAGCTGAGGGGCAGTATACCACCGGAGCTAACTGCTGCTCACTCTACCCTTTGCTGTAGCTCTATTTGACTGAAGCTAATAGCCGCTGATAGCTTGTTAGCTCAGCTGGCAGTGCAGCTAGTGGCCCTATTTGCTGATCAGTCCACCCAGATCATGACCATAGAGCAGCAAGGAGTGTTGGCGCTTACACCGCAGGAAATGGAACCGCAATCCAGCCTCACTGTGAACACAACCTCCAAGACTGACTGAGGCCAGTTTGACAACTGATTACTGCACTTAAGTGATTTACAAGGGCTCCAACCTCTGGTTTTCGGAGAATATGACGACAAGGCAAGTAGGGACTGGAGAAACATGAAGAGTAAGAGGAACGAGACGATGATCGGGAATCACTAGCAGGGATTTTAACCTCTGACTCAGTGAGGAGTGAGCTAACATAGACATCTTTGAAAAAATCAGAACTGTGTCTTCTTCACATTCTTTAAAACTCTTGACATGTTTTACACGTTTCCTATGTAAATAAAAATGTAGGCCATTTTAGACTATTTATTTTGCAAATGTCTTGCACTGTTGATTGTGTTTATGCAAAATGAACCCATATGAGACACAGGGAAGTAATGAAGATTATGTTCACTTGAATCTTTATTGTTTACATCATTCAACATAGATAATAGGTAATTATGTGGTTGCTGTGTTTAAAATGAGAGGAAAAAAAAAGCTGAGCCTATTGGTAAAACATTGCTTGACCTTGAGAGGAACAACACAGCTTCACACACAAAGAGTTTTGCAATTGGCAAGACACAGAAATACACATATTCTGAAGTAGATATCATCCCTCTTAGTCTCCTCTTCTTCTTCTCCATCTTCATCCTCCTCCTCCTTCTCCACCCAAAAACCAGCAAGATGCTAAGCCTGTAAAGAAACTCTCCTCTAACTCTCCTGTCCATTCAACACTGTCAATACTAGAGGTGAATTTGTACACTGGCATAAACAGGTTCACTGAGGAAAACCGACTATTTTTCTGTGCAGTGAGAAATATACCTACCTATTATCCTAAATATCACTGAAGTACAGACAGCAGGATGGTAGGGTCACAGTACTCCAATAAACCCACTTTCTTTACTATTCATACATTAAGAAACTTGCATGTAAAGAACAGGACAATATGTATATTAAAAAGGAAAAAATTCTGTGACTAGTATTTTATACATGTATGTACTTGAGCTACTAATCACAAATTACCTTAAAGAAAATATTTGGCACAATCTTGACAGAGAGAAATACGACTGCAATGAAAAAATAACACCCAATACTCAAGTACAAAGGATTTTTAAAATAATGCGGAGAGAACATCAAATCTAACCATGCACGAAGTAAGGCAACCTACTGCAGAATTTTTTATATATATATAGAAAAAGGTACATTGAATGCACCACCAGGAGTGCACCTGTTTCTACAACACCTGTCAGGACTGCTGTCAGCACGGTTCGCTGAAATGTAGGCTCCTGGGTTTGCTGGTTCCACCGACAGACAGTCTGGTGCAGACTAAAGTCATCGCTCTTGTACAGCAGAGGTTACTGGTAGTATCGCCCATAATCAATAACTTAAGTAATGCAAAGTATGCTCTTATGCTACAATAAAGCCTTATCGTGGACTTTGACAGGAAAATAGATGTATCAAATTCCAGATTTGTTCTTTTTAAACTACAGTTTCCTTTATTTTTTTTTCCATTTTACATTCAATTTTGTTTTACTGTTATTTTTCTTAAGAAATACTTTAAGATTCATACTGATTTTGTGTATATATGTGAATGTGTATGCACATGTGTACATGTGCCGTTGTGATGTGCTGGGATGGTTGTGTTTTACAAATCCTTCGTCTTGATGAGGGTGACCAAAGGCTTGTCATCAGGACTGTAGTCTTCATATGCGATGGGAGTGGCATCGTACATGGCGGGCCGGGACTTCTTGCCAAATCTGATAAGAAACCATGAAAAACAAACTGGATTAGAATTGCATCATTAAACACAATTTTGCAACATAGCCCATATTATGCTTGAGCCAATACGAGATATTATTGAATATCAGATATTTGCCATTATTTGTCATTTATTATTGAATATTGAACTGCTATTATGGCATCTTTGGGCTTTTATTTTGAAAAGAAAATGCACGTGGAGCTGCTGTGGCAGTGGAGGCAACGTGCTTTGCTATTTGATTTGGTTATCACAGGTTCATTGGCATGGTGTAGGCATGCATGCAGTGCTTTAATAAATAGATATGGAGAACTAAGTTTCTAAGAAGAATTTCAGTTCACCAATTTGGCAATACTTAGTGTTTAAAGCAGGAGAAAATGGTGAGCTGAAGTTTTTGAATGAGGCCATATGTTGTCTTTACTGGAAGCAGGTGATGACTAAACAGGGCAACATGACAAATCTGCAGTTCACAACTGGACAATAATATCATCCATTGCAATATTTGAGCAGATCAGTATCGTGATATTAAATTTTGGATAATGCCTGACCCTAGCCCATTCTTTGTCGTTGCTGGGTAAGTGATATGATGAGACAAAGTAAACAGTAAGCTTTTTTTAAAAAAGGACACTTTAGGGATTAATTTTTGAACTTTGGACTCAAAACGACAGAAATTTGATAAAAATGTTTAAGAAAATGTACCTAGCAAAGCCTGAGGTCTTCGTGTTTTGCTCAAAACTGCTGGATCCTACAGTTCCCATGATGCAATACACTAATACTTTTGACACACTTCACAGCTGGTAAATCAGACTGAGTGGTTTAAATTTGAACTTTCCCAGCCAAAGGAAACCCCAACGGTGTCATTAGTTATTTTATCAGACATTACAACAGAACAGAAATGTTCACAGAGTCTGAGTAACACCCCCTATCACTGCTAATCTGACTTGAGCTTGTCACTTTATTCTTGACCCTGAAAGCAATAACTGACTCACTTGCTTGAATGTTGCATCATTCTTTCTTTTGTTCTGCATCATAGAAAAAGAGCAAAACAGTTTTGTTTCTCTTTCAACTGCATCACATGGCCGAGCCTTTATTCGAGACTGTGTAAACTGTCAGAGTTGACAGCAAGAGCATCAACATGTGCTGCTTCTGTGAAGCTGTCTAGGGACAAAAATACGAAATGTGGATTTTTAAAGAATACTGTATAATTTAACACCCCGATCAATACTGTTATCAATCAGCAGATTCAAATCCTGTCACTGACCTGGCGTGGCGGATGGAGGCGATGGCGTTGCTGAACTCGCTGTCGATGCTGCGGCAGTTGTAGAACTCCTGGTAGGCGTGACGTGATGAGCCCTGGTACTCAATGCGGCTGATGCGGCAGATGCCCACGATGAGGATGATGAGCATGAGGACGAAGGCCACGCACAGCGCCCCAATGATTATATAGAGTGAGTGGCGAGGCATGTTGGTCAGTGTGTCTTCAGTGTGTGCCGGCTTCCACTGCAGGTCTGACACACACACACACACACACACACACACACACAGAGGTTTGCAGCTTTACACAGTCTATGTCGTATTTTAGATTATTAGCTGATCAGGGGTTTTCCCACAGGCTGACTTACGGATCTCACAGCTTGGCCCAACCCACCCAGGTGGACAGTGACAGGTGAAGCCATTTGATTGGTCGATGCAGGTGCCTCCATGGTGACAAGGGTTGCTCTCGCACTCGTTGATATCGACCTCACACTTCTCCCCTGAGTGGAAAGGTGAAGTTGTGAGAACAGCCACAGCAACAAAGTCAAGAGCAGAAACTTCAACTCTGATCATATTTTTTAAAAAATATTGGCCACCTGATTCTTTTGTATTTACTTTGTACTTTGTGCTCATTGTCGGCATCAGTGTCATACATTTGATTTAGGAGAACCTTAAGTTCCAGTCTAATCCACTCACTGACCCAGTTTCCCTTTGAATGATAATGAAGGCTTTTATCTGAATTTTTTAAACATGTCAATAAAAATTTGTTTTTTGGTTTTTTTTATTTGGTGTTATTTGTTTCTGTAAATTGAACAACAGGTAGTTTTGCTTTTCAAGGGAAAAAAATACTGGATGCTTTAGGCTTTCATGACTTTTCAAAAAATATTAAACATTTTAGAACAGTATTTAGCTGGCCATTAAGTCCTCTATTTGAGTCTGCTTCTATTCAGACTGACGGTGGAGCCAGTGCTCACCCAAGTATCCAGGTGGGCAGGCACAGGAAACGTTCAGGCCTGCACTCTCGCAGCGGCCTCCATTCAGGCAGCGCACCTTCAGACATGGATCCTTGTAGATTTCACAGTGTCTGCCTGCGTGCACAAAACATGTTTCACGAAACCATGTGCAAGTGAAACTAATTCACAGCCTGCATCCAAAAATAATCACACACCCACTCACGTGAACCTACATACTCACACCTACATGTGCATACCTTCAAACTGTGGTGTGCACACGCACTCATAGGCATTGATGAGATCCCTGCAGGTGGCGTAGTTCTGGCAGGGGGCAGACAGACACTCATTGTACTCCTCTTCACAGTACAAGCCATGGTAGCCTGAATGGGAAACACACACACACACACATTAAAGAATTAAGCATGCCATTTTGCAGCATTTCTGATGCACCTTGATGATGTTTAACGTACATTTATCTAATAGATGTTTTTGTTGGGAATGCATGATTTGTGTCTGTATTCAGCAGATTGTAAATCATTCTGATGGTCAGTTGGAACGCATAAAACACAAAGTTTTCTGAACACAAGACAGAGGATTGAGATGGTATTGCACTATTTCTTCAAGCACAGTGCTACTGAATGTGTGCTGCTGTTGCCTTTAATTTAAGCTTGTGGTTAATTTCTGTCTTCTATTTTTTTCAAATATTCTAGTCTTTTTATTATATATTTTTAATTATTCATTTTGTAAGTTTCTGTACTCATCTGTCCTTAATTCTGTCTTTGTGCTGCTGTAACACTCAAATTTCCTCTCTGGGGGTTTCATTCAGTTAGAAACACATGTTTGCGATTACAGAAATTCAGCCCTCTATGTCTTACTCAGTAGGCCAAACACACTTTATTTCACATATTGACAATTTCTGAAATATTGTGAATGGGTCGGCATGTTCCAGACATTTGGCTCTCATGGGCCGGACCCGACTCGTGGGCCGCGAAGTGGGGATGGCTGTCTTACTGAGTCAGGTTAATACCACCATTATTGTCATGGTTACTTAGTTCTTCAGCCTTTTCTCAGATATTCATTTGATGTTGCACTTGAGACGCTATGGGACTTGCAACATCTAACAGCCACGGTCATGGACTTTAATCATCATGAAATTTAATTAATACTACATCTTTACTGTGCGTGTGTCTATCTGTAAATGTAAAGAGAATAAGTAGGCCTGCATACGCGTATATGTATCATTCTATCATTTGCAGGCTTTATAAATACTGCAACAAGCAGTATTCTGAAGACGGTGGTTAGGACTGAACAGGAGTTCCTTGTATAAGCTCCTCAACCGCCACCTGATTTAGATTTCCCCTCCAAACATTCAAGCTGGCTGTTCTTAAGGCTGGTCAGTGCTAATCACAAGTGCCTCTCCTCTTATGTACAATTCATACTGCTTAACCGTTTAACGCCAGGGCGCCTCCGAGTACAGCAGTAACACAGCAGAAAGTACAGCATTAAGTTCTTTCCTTAACTCAATATTCTTGCTCATAACTACTGTAGATGACTAGAGAGATTTTTCAAAGCAGGATGATGTGAGTCACTTAGCTTTCGTAACTTTAAGACAGCCCCCATTAACACTGGTGTCCAGCCTCAAAGAGGGACTAACTGCTAACCTGTATAATACATTACAGTTTGATATCATCACAGAGCTTATTTATTTTTAATGTACTTCTCACCTCCTTGAGGGCAAACAGTGCAACAACACATCTTTAGATCTGCACAGATACAAACGCAAAACCAGTAAACCACAGCTATCAAGTGGTCAAAACATAATGAACTGTGCAATAAATGCATAAACATATAGTACCCTCAGGATTTGACCGCTGACTTTAAAAAGATTGGACATAAGATCAAATGACATGCAGTGCACCGTGTTTTCCATGGGATGGCAGCTGTGCACTGAGGCAGAAAAAACCTGCAACATCTGAAAACATGGTCAGCGAATGAGAAACTGGCAGTCATTTATTTTTTCCTCTGTTTCTCCAATAATATTTGGACGCTATAAAAAGTGCAGTGCAAAGTATGTAAAGAAGATTATGGCTTAGCTGACTGTATCTGTTTGTCTGTAGAAACACAGGTGAACTCTGGGGGACACAGTGACTATCAATAGATGTTCTCTAAGTCAATGTTTGTTTTTCTAGATGTGTGGTAATATTTCCCTATAAAGGCCTCAGTGTGTACTTAAATTTCAGCAAGGTGGCTGACGAATAGTTGAATGTATGTGCACTGATCTAACATTTGCCTTAGCTTCATATACCTTCTCACTCCCCCACCTGAACCACTGCGCTTCAGAGAAATGTTCCACCATCTACGACTGAGACCCAAAATCACCAGAGGACCGGTGTCTCTTGAGTCCTTACATGACTGGTACAGCAATCTGTTTTCATTAGCTCCGCTCCCACTCTGAGTGACTAAATTTCTCAGTTGGGTCCCAGTGCTGACAGAAGTTTCAACAAACCCTCCCTGGGCCACAGCTTACGTGTGTTTGCGGAAGGAGAGAGGGGGGAATTAATGAGGAGCCCAGTTAGAGGCTCTAGGGTCCTCTCTGTGAAATGCCAGTGAAATGTCAAGTGCCTTTCCAAGACTCTGTCTGCTTTCTGTGGGCTGGCTGGTGGGCTGGCAGCCTCTCATATGAGCTGGATTACAGGAAACTGGAGGAGGGATCCTTCTACATATCTGCACCCCAGCAGCTTTCTTTCAGGCAGCCAGCAGGCATTTACACCACCCAGCACACATCCACACACAGGCAGACAAGCACGCAATGTATGGTAATCGTACATGCACACACAGGAATGCAAACGTTCATACACACACTCATACCTCAGACACCAGCTGGCATTCTGATGAGCAGGATAAAAGGTCAATTTTCGTCCAAAGCACTGTGTGAGTGTGTGTGTGTGTGTGTGTGTGTTTGCATGTGTGTTTGTGTGTGTGTGTGTGTGTGTCTCTGTAATGTCTGGGATGCTAATTGCAAATCACCAATTTCACCAATCCCATTAGACAGGGACATCTGAGTTGAGAGACATTTGATTGGTTGGCAGCATCTGCTCGCCCACCACAGACAATGGATTGGGACACACACACACACACGCAGTAAGGCACACATGTATGCACTCACTCACGCCGACACTTTTAAGGTAACTACTTTACCATGGCAACCAGACAACAGAGGATGAAAGGAAAATGAGGTGAGGTGAACAGCAGAAAGATAAAGACGAGTGGGGACAAATGGACAAGCAAAAGAAAAAAATATGAAAGGAAAGCAAAAGAGAAAGACATAAATCTGAGGCTGCGGCGAAGAAAATGTAAGAAATCTGAATATTTCACAGCAACAGACGCCTACTCTGCATGCAGGGTGAGGAGGAAAGTATTTGAATAAACATGTAGACCATAACTGACGGAGGGATTATTGAGTCAAACAATAACTCTGATTGTTTCACTATATATTGAACAGTTGAACTCACAAAAGCTACAAAAGCAACAAAATCTCAACCGCACAATAAATACATAATTTAAAATCTAAATCAGTTTGTGGAAAAACAGCTGTGTGGCAATTCAACCTTTTTCTCACAGAGACAAAACTATCAAGAGATGTCAATAACATGTGCAACCAAATATTATCTTAATTCTACATATTTTTCTTAAGCCACGCTGCAAAACAAGCAACTATCGAGGCTGCATCTTGATCTCAAATAAGAGATAAAGAGTGACAGAGGGGGCAAAGTGTCAAATTATGTTTATGGGTCACTGCAAAGTCATCTTTCATCTATCTCGCCATTCTAGCAAGGTAATTGCAAGACAGTGGATAATGATAAGTCATCATTCCACTCAATTGAGTTCATCACTGAGGCGTTGTTGCCTGCTCCGCCATCGTGCTGTCTAAAAATAACTCATCATTCAGCCAGACGATGTTTACTGCTACTCTGCCTCTGAGCCAGCGCTAAAAGTCTTTTTACTTATCACTGAGCTTTATATGCTGCTTGTAAAAAGCCAGCAGGTTTAGAGGGGTGAGAGATTCAGAAAAGAGTCAGAAGGTATCTTTTAGCCGTGGATGGATTATTGAATGGATGTTTGGGCACCAGCACCAAAGCCTTAGCTTCTGTGTGAAGGTACATATATTAATATTTCCTGTTCGAAAAATCCAAGAGTTGAGTCAAAATTAGAAAAGTTCTGATCACATCTTTTTGGTTTTATATGCTTCTAATGTTTTAATATTCAGTGTCTCTCAATATTGAATGTGACTGGAAATTTATTTTAATAATCTTTGTTTATTTAATTAAATAGATTTATTACTTGAGCAGAAAAGCTGTGCTTGACAAAAATTATAACCTGCACTGCAGATTTTCTTTCTTTTGTATTTTTTTTCTATTAAATTTGAGTGTCAGGGTGGATCAACGGTAGCTGGAAGCTTATTAAAAGATTTTCACAGCCTCTCATCCTAGCATGAATAAAATCCTTCAGTTCAGGATCACTTTTCAACAAAAACAACCAGCAAAATAACAGGAGAGGATGCAAAAATAACAGTGAGTGATGCAGAGGGAGGGGTAGCGGAAAGCAGGTAGGTGGGGTCCAGGTTCCAACTGTCTCACAATCTTACAGTGTCTTTATGTTGACAAGCACGTGCAGCACAAACAGGCATAAGCCAACAGTGTTGAAAATAAGTTTAGATTCTAGTCAGTCCCATGGCACATACATACAGTTTATCTTTATGAACATATCAAAAATAATTAAGAGTTGTGTAAAAAAAATTCGGTTAACCTCTGCAGATTCAAAGAAATCATATAAAATTTTCTAATTTTTTGTGTAAATACTGTTTAAAAAATCTAAGCTCTTCCACCTCTATCTGACTTTGGCTAAATAAAGCTCCTGTAGCAGCACTATGACAGCAGTGGTCGGCAGCACCCTGACCCAGCAGCTCACCTGGGACGCACAGACACCTGTAGCTGTTGCCTACGCTGCGGCAGACCCCATGGGCGCAGGGGTTCAGGGCACAGAAGTCCACCAGCTGGGCACATGTAGGGCCGGTGAAGCCCGCTGTGCAGCTACAGCCGAACCCCAGGGGGCCGGGGCCCTGGGCGTAACATGTGCCGTTATTATGACAGGGACTGGAGGCACAAGGGTCCACCTTCTGCTCACATGTAGCACCCTGGTAGCCTGCAAGAGAGGAGGGAGAAAAATGGCAGTATAGAAAGGGCGAGAGAAACAAAGTCAAATACTGACACAAAATCATTTCTACCTACCAACAAGACCAAACATGCCAGGAAAAAAACACAGATGTACTGAATAGATAGCAATGCTTCCAAGACACATAATGTTGTTTACAACCATTTCTCAGAATCTCATAATGTATAATATCCATATTTACCTGAAAACATTAAAAAAACACTCACACAAGTGCAGACAGTTTGCATACTTTGCAGGTTAAAGTCTATTTGGTATCCAGTTTGGTCATTTTGAGGCTTCAAATGAACCTCCCTGCTTCACAGCAGGAGTCGTGTTCATGCAATTCAGGGAACGTATTGCGATATGTGACATCCATTTTGGCATGAAATTGCACCAACTCCTCTGCCCACTAACACCACCCCTGAATGCAGATAAACTCACAAAGAAATTTTTGAGACTGTAGTTGTTAGCGGCACACACAAAGCCACCCAGAATTAAATCTATGGTGATATTTGTCTTATTAATGTTAAATAAATGCTCAAATACAAAACAAAACATGAGTATAATGAGAGGCATTAAATGACTGTTATGTTTGAGTGACTATTTTGCTGACATATTCCTGGATCTGACTGAGGATGGAATATGTAAGGCTGATTTTCTCTGATTTTTTTCCATCTTGATATGTGCAGCGCTTTTAGCACAGAATAGAAACATAAGTACGGCAATTTTGGGCTAGTTCAGGGTTGTATGGTGCTAAGCAAAGTGCTTCTACCAGCTTAGTTGTTTATGCTAAGCTAAGCTAACAGTGCAGTTTGTGAACTTGGATTTCAACAGACAGGCTTGAGAGTGGTATAGAAATTCTCATCTATGTCTCAGGGAAAAAAGCAAATATGGGTCTTTTCCAAAATGTTGGACTATTCCTTCAAGCCTCACTCCTGCCCAATTTTGTAGAAGCAGTGACAGAACTGATCAAAAATGATGTACTGAGAAAAAGACAGCAGGTGCTTTTGTTCCAAAATCAGCACCTAGAGTGATTTGAATGTTCTTTCCTGCGTCCTTTTCTCTCCGAGACTAAAACAGAGAAAGAATTCTTGCTATTGACAGGAATGTCTTACTGTTGTGTTACTCCAGTGTCTCTTGACAGCATGGTTGTGTTTCTGTCTTTCTGTGCAGCGATGACGCTCTGTGCTTGTCTGCGGGGGTCTCTTTTGCTGAGAGTCATGCACTCGATGTCTCTCGGAGGGTGACTGGGTTTATGTTAAAGCCCCTGGTTTCTACTCCACCTCCTCATTAGCTTGTGAGCCTCTGCTACTTTCACCTATCCTCCTCATCTAAAAATAACTTCCTCCCTCTTTTCTCCACCCCTTCCCTTCTCTGCCTTCACCTCCCATGAGAAGTGTCATTGTACTGCAGAGCAGAAAAAAACCTTTGCTGTGTGTGTGCATTCCTTGCTGTGACATACTGTGAGTGGCTCCTTTGATTTACAGTTACACCTTAGGAAATTCCTGCACTGAGTGCACACTCCATTGAGCTAATGAAGACCTCTCTCTCTGTGACATCCATTGATCTGCGAGACTTTATTTCACTATGTGAGGAGGACATTTATCCTTCAGCAGCAGAGAGACAGGATTTTCTGCAGCAGTCGGGGGAAAAATCTCACCCAAAGCTCTCTTTGTCCACTGCCTCTATCTGCTTCATCCTTTCCTTTTTGCTCCTCTGCCTCATCTATTTTCCCCTCTCCCATCTTTATTATACACACAGACACACACTCACACACACACACACAAAAGCACAAATTTAATGCGTGACTTGTATTTGTTCTGTCATCGTTTAATCCCCCACTTTCCTCCATGTTTAGCTTCTTTGCTTCGTACGAATTTTGTTTAGAGGACATCCATGTCTTTTTTTTTTTTTTTGGTCTATAAACCTATCTAAAGATGCACACACACACTCACATTGTGGCATGACACCTGGCTGAAATAAAAGAGTGTGTTCGTCCCTGCTGCTGGCATTCAAACTTGCAAACATTTTGAGCAGTTAACAGTTTAAATTTAGCTCCCCCGCCCTGCTAATTCTGACTGGAGGCAGTCACAGTTCTGACACTCACACTTACATGCCTCTGACAGTGTGTGCAACTGTGTGTGTGTGAGAGAGGAAGACAAAATGCATGCATGTGTATACGTATGAGCAGTAAAAAGTTAATGAATGTGATCGATGAAGAAATTGGAGTGGAAAATTTAGTTGAGCACATCCATGAAGTTCATATTATTAGTGCTGTTCCTACAGATTTCACTTTGCTCATCACTTAATCACACTGAAGTGAGGCAGCCTAATGTAAAGACACACAGGAATAAACAGTTTGAGATAAAATTCTATAGATAAACAATATATCATGTAAAGAACTTTAAAGGTCCTGTACAGGACTTCAAACCATCAGCACGGAGAATCTTGATCACAGAAGACAGACGAAGAGATACCGTGAGGTACCACTGTTGTTTTACTATTTACTCACAAGCCTTTGGCCATCTTTGACTGTCAACAGAGGTAAACAAATAGTCAATTTGAACCCAACAAAAAACTAAATTATATTTAAAAAAAATATTTATATAATAATTTATCCAACAGTTAGTTCCGACCAAGTAATTTGATTGGACAACAGTTATTCCATGAGTGCTTTTGGAGTACAACAGCACTGTAACTTTTAACTTTATGTATTACTTCCTTTAAAGGTTAAGTGTGTAGAAATTAGGATGATCTTTTGATAAACATGGAATATAAATATCATCAGGTGTTCTAGTCACTAACTGTCGGTTGCTAGGTACTTTGTAACAAACTGCACCAAGAAGAAAGACGTTTTTCCAGACTGTTGTCAAAGGAGGACAAAGAGAAGGAAAGAAGCAGGCAACAAAGTAGTGGGCCCTTCTGTAACTTATAAAGTACACTGATGTGAAGGAACATATCAGGTTTTTTTTTTCTTTACAGTTCCGTACAGTTGCGGAGCTATTTGTTTGGTGAAGCCAAATAATGTTAAATAACT